>JBAFWW010025913.1:0-12411 GCA_036873685.1 Agapornis canus
GATGATCTTTCGAGGTCCCTTCCAACCCTTAGGATTCTGTGATTCTGTGAAATGATTTATCACATTAATTAATCTTATGAGGGAGAATGTAATGCTAAAAACCACGTAGTAGAAACTCAGTTTTATACTGAGGCTTTACCTTCACATCAGAAAGAGGAAATCATAATTTTCTTTAAAGAAGTTACATATTTTGTTTAGACTGCATGGATACTGGGTGAGTAGATAATTGGTGTTATAATAATGGGTTCGTTTTCATGTTAGGGAGAGGGCATAATTAGTATTAATACTTTGATGAGGGCTAGATCAACATTTCCACTGCCTTTTTTGCCACTTGAACTGAGCAAGTGCTTGCAAAGTTTTAGGAAGAAAGGAGTACATATTTCACATTTTCAGATGTTTAGTGTCTGTTGCACATTCTATCTGTATGTGAACAAGGAAACATATGGGTCTTATACCACTACCACCTGCAGGACTTGCACTGCATTTACTTGAGCTGCAGCAGTATAACCTGTGCAGATCCCAAAGATGACAGTTCCATAGACTAAGTTATATTTAGACCAAGTTCTTTGAAAGGATAAATGGTAATGTATCTCCAGACCATGACATACAAGTATAACTTTGCTGTATAAGATTCTTCCAAAAGTAATATATTCATTATTAGCAAACCTTTACAAAAATCATTGATGAAAGACAATTTCTTTTTTTTATAAAAATATCCTGTTGATTAGTTATCCCTCTTAGTTGTCTTTCCCTATTAAATCAGCTGCTAAATAAGGAGATCCTCCACTAAACTGTGGAGGTGAATATTAAAATGTGGGTTCCAAGGATTTCAAAGCATTTCAAAGGCAAAGCAGGGAATGGCAGTGAAGGATACGGAATGAGAAGGAGATTAGGAAGATGCAATGCTTCTAGTGTCTATTGATGTTATGAGACTTACTAGGTGCTTTGTTTCTCATGAATGTGAAATTATGTCTTCTTTTACAGGCACAGACATGTCCTTACTAAGGAGATCCATCTGTGAGTTCCAAATAATTACTGTCCTAGAAAATGTAAAGAGTTCAAAACAAAGAACAAATACTGTTAATGGCAATATGGGCAATTCAGACTCAGTTTCTTATTTTAAACTCATGCTATGTTTGGAGACACTAATATATAGGCGCCTGTTTTGGTCTTTGTGATGTTTAAAAAAACAAGTGCTAATCCAGATAGAACACTCTGACTGGACCTTGATGGTTTATTTCAGAAGCCTAATTTAGATTTGTCAGCATTTGTAATGTAGATGCCTGTCATCAAGAGAGTGCTTTTGAGGGTGTAAATTAGATACAGAGGCTCTTTGTACCATGTGCAGACTGTTTGGTGCCTCTGACATGTAATTTATAGTGTACTAGTGAAATGCCTCCCTTTTCGTTAGGTAGAAGCATAAGCATTCCTGTTGGTTGACAAAACTTTCCTAAGCTGATCTATCAAAAAATTTACTGGAGGATCATGGGTCTAGGGCTAAACTAAGAGATTGCTAGTTTGGAGTTCCAAAGAAATACTTTCAGAATTCAGATCAGATGCAATTGTTCAGGCAAATGGCACACTGCAACAGCAAAGTGGTTATGGATTGTACTAAAATATGAAATTCTTCAATTCTTGACAGGAATCAGAGAAAATCAAATATGACCATCTCCCATTTTTCAGGAAAATACATTTATCGTAGGTCAACCTGAGAAAAAGCACTGCTTTTAACTTCTCAAAGAGCCAGACAAGATTTAGTACGTCTAAAACACAATGCAGCAAAATTACACTTAGTGCTGTAAATATGCAGAATCAAACAGGAAATTATTATGTCTGGCTTGTTTGGCTTGCAACAGGAAGTGTCAGCCATGCCTTCTCTAGCATATTGTTTTATACACATTAGATTACCTTTCTGGAAGTCTCAAAATCAAGAGCTAGACAAGGAGCACGTTGGGTGGAATAATGAGCAATGCTTCGAGAAGCAACTCTTCAGCTAGGTAATAGACAGTCTCCTTTGTCCTTGCTCAAACTGTAGGGGCTAAATTACAAGGGATATCCTTAGCACCAGTTTTCTCATTTTGTGTGTATGCTCATTTTGTATCTACTATTCCATAAGAATAT
This sequence comes from Agapornis canus, assembly GCA_036873685.1. NCBI lineage: Eukaryota > Metazoa > Chordata > Aves > Psittaciformes > Psittacidae > Agapornis > Agapornis canus. Next base: position 2,122 of record JBAFWW010025913.1, read on the forward strand.
TCAGTATATCATCAAACATATTCAAGACTGAAAATATTTCACTCTGAAGTTTCCTTCTGAGGCTGTCTTTCAGGGAAAGAATGCTTTCTGCTGGTTTGTGAGCCACATTTTTAATTTGCAGAAAAGTAACATATTCTAATGCAACTTGTGAATATCCAGAGTTCAAACCCATCCTTCTGATTAAGGCACTCACTGTTCTACTTATAGAATGAAAAGAAATGAAAGAAAAAGCCAGTAGTGGTTGTTGGAGGGGGTGTTTGTTTGTTTGTTTGCTTTATTATAGGGCTTGGGGAGTGGTTTTGATGTGGGTTGTTTGGTTTTGTGTGTGTTTTGGGATTTTTTCCTTTTTTTTTTTAAGGAAAACTGCTGTCATCTTTGTGGAATGTTGTTAGCAGCTCTGTTTACTTCAAAAGTAATCACTTCTTGATTCAAACTGCTTCATGAGTAAATAGAATATCTTAGGACATTAATTATATGGGAGAGAGTTCTGTGTAAAGGAGCTGTTACAATTCATTACTGTACAAGAACTATTCAGAGAAGAGAGAAAATGCAAGGATAGAGATAATTGTTATTGCCTCTGCTTCTTATGGTATTGGGATAGATGGATTGGAAATGGGTTATCTTTCTCCCTTGTAATAAAATTGGTACATACACACAGCACAAAGACAAAAGTTAAAGTGTAGCCAAACAGCATTACATCAGTGGAGCTGCAGACTGCTGGGAATGCAGAAGAGCAAGGCAATTGCAGGTGTGATACTGTGCTAGGGGATTAACCTGTTAGCATCTGGTTTTCTCCAAAAGGAAGACAATAAATCTCACAATTTAATAGCCAGAGAATGAAATTGAAAAAAGCTATTCCAAATTTCAGATTTCTGCTACACTTTTACATGTTATGTGTTTTAACTTTCTGTTCGTTCATATACCCAAGTGTAAGGAATGGGATATTATTTTACTCTTCAAAAGTAGGTGTGCATGGCTGAATTGATACCAGCCTGAGACTTCATTTTCTCAGTGTTCAACACTGAAAGATCAGTATTTATCACTCTATGTAAAGCCTTTCAACTGAAGGGTTTCCATTATCAGCAGATCTCTGTTATTTAAATGTCTACTTCTAGACAGGTTGAGTAGTAGAATAAAAATACTGTTCATATATGATTTACTTATATAATGTTTGTAGTTCATCAGACTGTGTGTGTTTGAAAGAAGGAGGATAAATGAGTTCATGCTTGATATAGTTTTAATAGATTTATACAATGCTTTTGGTAGTGTATAAAGAAAAAAATTGAGCTTCTTCCTCCTCCCTTTCCCTAATCCCAAGCAAAAACTCAGCTGAAAACTGTTAGAGGGGGATAGGAACTGTAGTTTAAAGCAAGTTTTTCAATACCAAAAATGAAAAATTACACCTTTTTACTTTACAATGTGAAAAAAAAAAAACAACCCATACATTAAGCCTATTTTGTTCATCAGAGAAAAATGTTATTAACCAAAATATAGGCAGCTATGACTATATCTCCTTTAGATGTATATACATATCCATGCATGCTGCATAGCTCTCACCTGTTTTGGACTGCAGCATTTGAATGTAAGATTGGTAAAGCATTTGTAGATGTCTCTTTAAGTGACAAATGTACTTCCCCATTCAATGTTTTGTACCTTATTCTGATTGATTTGCATATCAGGATGAAATGTATTACAATTACTATGCTTAGTAGGGTTTTCATTTGTTTGCTATTATGATAATAACAATAATAAATGGCACTCCATATTGTAGCATTCTCATTTGTAAACCCATTCATATTTAAAGAACAATGTTTCATTCCAAAGCTGATCAACAATTTTCACCTGGGTCCTACTCTCCTATTTAGGCCAATATTTAGAACATGTTTCTACACTGAAGTATTCCCACTAGAAAACTTGTAAGTCTAAAAGTGTGCAATTTATTTCAGTTTAACTAGGCCATAACAATGCCCTCAAGTGGATACCTATCTGTGATCTCTAGCTGTTCATCAGACTGCTGTGTTTTCAAACTGAGAGTTGCATTCTCTATATTGCCTACTATAGCTTCAGTGTGGCATTCTTTTAACCACTTTTCAGTGAGAGAGAAACACATCCAAAACAGTCTTGCCGCCATGACACTTTCTGTGAACAACCAACGGCACTCTAAACAATAAAAACCACTCAGAAACTGGCTGAAATAATACATATGACTTTGCATACTTCTGTAGAAGGAACAGGAGAAAGGACATGGGTGCAGTGTGTCTTGAGCAGGAGAAAAGCTAGAAAAAGGCATCTCTCAGCCAAGATGATAGACGCTGTTTTCAAGCCTGTGTAGTGATGATAAATGGTGATATCTCATGACTATATAAAACTAGTGTTAGATCTAAATAGTTAAAGGCAATGTCACACATTGTTTAGAAGCCCCTATGTGTGTTGTTCCTGCAAATGTTTCCAGTGCTCTGAGCAACAAAAGTAAGCTGCTAAAGAGTTTGATGAGAGTCTGAATTTGTACTGGGTTCAGAGCAACTGTGTATTGGGAATAAGGTCTCAGGAGCAATTCAGATGCAAAATAGTTCCTGTCCAGTGAATCTCTCCTGGCTAAAGCTCATTATTTTCTCTTGTTTATGTAGAAATTGACATAGTTTGCTTGGCATTTTCCATTTCTCTCTGCCCTTTATGACTGTGCTGTTTCCCTTCGCTTTTCACTAAAATACTATCCAGCCTTGCCTGTTATGACCTCTACTCATAACTTCTTAGGTCTCTGGACTCCTTTTTTTTTTCAGATACTGAGTTAATTCTACTGACATTGCTCACTTTTCCTTCTGTATTTTATAATCCTATTTCCTCTTGACAGTAAAATGGGCTGCCTAGAACTTTTCACCCATTTTCCTAGCTCACTCTGATCTAAATTTTCACATTCTTATCTACTTCTTTTTCTCCCCATGAATTTTTCAAATTGCCTAGTAGAAAACTTGTAGTATTTTTCTTTTCCCAATGAGCATACCTCAATCTGATTCTCATTTCTTTAGATATAGCTGAAGTTAATGCAAAATTTTTCAGACCTTTCATGACAATTTAATGATTTGCCTAGGTAAGCATCGTATGATATTCTTTGGACTGGCCTGAAATTGCCCCAGTGCATTGCAACCTCCTGCAGTGTTGAATGAACCAGGTACGTCCCCATGTTTCAGAGATTTCAAAGGAAAGTTAATGGTTGATGCTAACACAGCAGGAGTGGCATAGGAACTCTGAACCTTTCTATAAATACTGAGGCAAAGAAACAGACAAACAATTGAAGCACTAACAGTGCTGGAGACAAAAAGGTTCTTTAATACATCCTGAGTCATCCATTATTTCAGCATGTTTTGTATTGTGACCCCCTACACCCTACATATCAATAGAAAGATGACCTCATCACAGAGATAGAAGGGAGAGTTTAAGGTCCACTGAACACTGTGATTTTTTCCACTGTATCACAATTACAGAAAACCTGTGCTAAATAACATGATGCTTGTTTGCTGTGAAAATTCAGTGTTTGTGTGCTACCCACGTTGCTTGCTGTCATTCTCTTTTGGTGCTTATGGTTTAACAGCCTTTGTAGCTTCTGCTACCTAGTTGTGTACATAAAGTGCCAGATTTACAGACCAAAAGTTCCTACCATGCACCAGTGTACTTTATTTTCTTTTGCATTCCACTAGACATGGGCCCAAAGCAACTCCACAGACAGAAGCCTCCTTGAATACCTGGGAACTTAATATCCAGAACCAAATATGAACTTCATGGTTGACTGACCATGCACTGAATTAAACCTCTGTATCTAAATGTGATAGATGCTATCTTGGCCAAGACATTGAGGACTGAACTAGGAACTTCCAGTTCCTAATAAAAGCACAAGATGTTACAGCTTAAGCAGAAAAAACTACCTTTTTTTTTTTCTCCTTATATTGTGTCTTGTAACACATTTCTGGGTGGCAGACATGTCCAAAATTAAATGCCAGTAAACTCAGTATTTTATCTTGATTTCACAAGAATTTTAACTTGTGTACATCTGAAAATCATATTAGATTGTATAGCAAAAAACACTGCAGAACTTTTCACTTCAGGAAATCTCTGTTAGGGGTTTTAACTTTGGAAAGACATGACAGAAGACTCCCCAGTTCTCCCCACACAGTGGCCATGTACTCATGTAAATATTTTAACCTCATTGCTATGAAATTAAGATTTTTACATTATTAATAGTATATTCTGAAAGAAGAGCTTCAGAACCTCTGCATCAATGCTGTAGAAGCAAAAAGAAACAAAACTCATTCATGCAAATGGGTTTATAATAGCAGAAAATAGTATTGTTATGGTCTAGTTTAACCAATGAATTTCACTCATTAGATTGTAGAGCAAATACTTATATAGTGGATGAATTATAGTATGTCCTTCATAGGGTGGGGGAAACAAGATCTTGATGAAATGACATTATGTAATTATAGGTCCATTATGACCCATTTATTCTACTTTTGGTGTTACAAACAGACTTTATATCAGAGGTCTCCCAGCCCCTGAAACTTGTTATGCTATGATTTCTAGCTTACAGCTGCCTTTATGAGAAATTTTCCATATGTATTGACTACAATCAAATCACCTCTTATCCTTCTCTTTAATGAGCTAAGGAGACAAGAGTTGCCTATGAGCCATGTTTAGAAGGCATGACTTATCCTTTTAGCCCTGTTTCTGAACCTTTTCCAATTTTTTCTCCATCTGTATAGCTGGGATAATAATGCTTTCTGAATCACATAAGATCAGGCCCTATTATTTCCTCCTAATTGCTAATCTCCAGGATTATATTCAAACAGAAACATGAAATAAGTATATTGTTATTGACAAGCATTTAAAACAGTGAATACCCCATGTGTTAGATTTAATTCAGTTATTTATTTTTTGTCTTAGAGCATCCTGGAGTGGATGAGAAGGGAGAAGCTGGGAGGATGGCACTGGTGATGAAAAACTTTTGTCAATGCCCTCTGGATGACAACCAAATGTACCCCAACAAGCATTGCTGTCTGTGCAGTTAAACTGATACATCTCCTCCCATTCCAGTGCCATTTGTTGTGACTCTGCAGGCACTTTGGAGACTCTTTATAGCCATCATGCAGGTGTAGGACATTACACGAATGAAGTGAGGACAGTTTGCTTGATGATCACAGCTGCAACAGTGACAGTCATTGACCCTGGCTGTTGAGAGTTATTTGCTTTGCATTAATCTGTAAAGCACTTCAGCTATTTATTTTTCTCCACTTTGCAATCCAAAGACATTAACACCAGCTTTGGAATGATTGCCAAAATAGGCCATTTCACTTGTCTTTTCCATGTCCTCGCTGGGTTATTATTCTAAGTTAAATATATCTTTTGCTGTGAGCCACATGCAAGAGGCAGTGTCACAGCTCTGCTGCAGGAGTGGGCTAGCAACCAGCTGCAATTTAAAAGCTGCTGATGACACAGCCTTCTGCCACCACGCTATCTCAGTGAAGAAGTGTCAAAGATGCTGTTTTATTGGGAAAGAAGGAAAAGAAGAGAAACACACTTTCACCATTAAAAAGCATTTCACCTATGAAGTTTCATGCTCTTACATTGCTGCTTACAGTTTCATAGGTAGGTCTGTGTCTGAACTTAGCCACTCAAATGCTGTACACAGAAAATACTCAAGATGAAGCATAGTTAGAATTGAGACAAGGGCTTTTGATTAATCTTAGAATTTGCTCCATTCCTGCCATGAAGCTGGCAGTGACTAATTCCTTGCAACAATAGGCCAATATGATACGTAAGTCTCTGCATTCAAGTTACAGGTATTTCTGTGTTTGTCTGCAAGACCCTGAATCATTTGGACCTCCAGCAAGTCTTCACAGAATTGTAGAATTCACAGAATTGTAGAATCATAGAATCCTAGAGTGATTTTCAAATTGGCAGGGACCTTAAGCTCATTCAATTCTAACCCCTTCCTTTAGAGTAGGTTTTTCTAAGCCCCATCCAACTTGGCCTTGAACGCTGCCAGGGATGGGGCAGCCACAATTAGTCTAGGCAACATGTACAGTGTCTAATCACCTTTAATTTATCTTCATTTATTTCTGTTCTTAGAGCTCTAGTTTAAATTCAGGTGTTTAAAAAAGATTATGAGGAACACTCTTTTTTTTTTTTTTTAATTTCTTTTCTTAATCTCTGTATAGTGGTGATTTTGTGAAATTCTGTCAGACCAAGGATACAAATGTTGGCCAGAAACAAGAAAGTAAGAAAGATAAATGGTGAACATGCATTTGCAATAACATGGTGTGACAGCAGTCTCTCAAGGTTTTTTTTCTAGTTAGTTTCAGGAAAACAATTCAAGACAAAACAAAGCAAAACAAAAAACCCAACAAAAAGAAACAAAGACAGAAAAATAAAAAGGAAGCAGGTCAAAAGATCTTCTTAAAAGAAAGTCCTGACATTTTCTCCTCTGATGAAATACTGATCTTGGTTGTGGAGCACAATGATACAGAACTGCATTTGTGTTCATTGGGAGCCTGAGAATAAGAGACTGGTACACCAGGAAGCCTTCACAAGCGCATAATCTAGATCTCCAGGTTCTGAATTATTGGTAAAGAAGGGCCACAAAGCACAATTCTGCTAAAATCTCATGCAAATCTAAAAATCTTGGAAGAACAATAATAAATTGCTGGCACTGCCATAAATTCATGCACACCGTGTTTTCTTCTGAACTGATGTAATAAGAGCAAGAAATGAACTTCACAGAAATGCATTTCATATCTGCTCTTTTGTATCTTGCAATATCCTTTCTGATCAAGTGCCCTATCTCTGGAGCATGTATTGATTTTCACAGCTGAAATACAAAGTCTTAGTGTGCTAACACCCATTCACACACACTTTCTTGTTCCAAAAATTTCTGTCTGTCTTATAAATATAAAATGTCAAAGAAACAGCTGCATATTTTCTTTAAAGTTAAGACCCTTTTTAAACAACCAAACAAAAACACACAAAAAAACTAACATTCAAGGTTTTAAATACCTTTGGTATATTCCAGATGTTAACACTATGATTTTGTGCCTTTTAAGTGGTTATTTTTTTATCTCTTTTCACAAGGCCTTCTGAATTTTTCTACTTCTCATCTTTCAGATATTTCCATTTTATCAGCAGTTGAATTTGTAGTTGTATGTGAATTTGTAAAATGTCTACAAATTATTTAGGAATGTAAAGTAGATAATTCTGTGCAATGTAAGTTGTACATATGCCTTCTAGTTATGCCACTGAAAAACCTGACATATAACATTCTTTTAAGTAGAGGCAACTAATTTATACCTGTAATGGCAGGATTACTGTGTGAATGAGTTGCATATTTTGAATTCATATGGTGCATTCAGCTCTGTTTTTTCCACTGCAAGCAAATCTGTGAATTTATGGAATGTTGCACATCTGTCTTAGACCTTAAATTCCTGTTGATCTGAATGATGTTAATGACAAATCTGAATGTGAAATAATCTGACTGTTGGTAGAGTTAGTCTTTTGCAGTATTGGTAGCATCTGGAAATGTCAAATACTCAACCCATTCAACCAACCCTCTTTAAATGAAAAAAAACCCACCAAACTTTATCCTTAATGGTGCTTCATCAGGTATTAATAATTAGATATTCCACAGAATAAGGCTCATTAGATTAACTCTTGAACCAATTTGAACTGTGAGTTTTCACTGGTCTTGAATTTTTACCTATTCTTTGCACTGGATCCTATTCTGCTCCCCGTCACATGACTGCAAATCCAAGGGGACACCATGGAAGTCACAACTGCTATTATGTTTCCTGGTTAGAAAAAAAACCCAAACAAACAAAAAACAAAACAAACAAAAAAACCCAAACAAACAAAAAACCCCAAACAAACAAAAAAACCCAAACAAAGAAAAAAACCCAAACAAACAAAAAAACCCACAAAGTTACCCAGACTTTATTACTATAGAGCTAAGGTGGCCCTGTGGTACCTAATGGCCTTCTAGAATATAGAGAGTGCCTAAAATTAATCTTCTGAAAACTGAGTAATGAAGCGTTAAGGTACATGTCAATCCACCCTTAATTCTTCCCTCCTTGAGCGATGACCCAATACACTCACAATGCATAGACTTATTCTCTGCCTTTTTGGACAGTGCAGAACTTTGAGGGAACAAGGTATGTATAGGGGAGGATGGGATATGAGACCTTTTTTCTGCCAAGAAAAAGTGGCACTGCTATGTAATAATCGAAAACTAGTTCTCTCCATTTGCTTTATCCAAGCCTGCAACAGCCCCTCAGAATATTTCAACTCCTGTTTTTGCTCGTGTCTGACATGGCATGTTTATATGGCTCCTGTGAAACCTCTGCATGAATCCTATTTCACCTTTCTCTGCTGACTTTCCTTGCAGGAAGGAAATACTTGGACAATCTGGCTATGGTATGACTCAGCAGACCACAGCCTTTCAAGTATAGATTTAGCATACTCATGGAGTGTAAAAAAAGCTGAAACTCACAGATCCCCAGACTACAAAAGCAAATCTGCTTTGCTTCTCCAGCTAATCTCTTCTCCACTTAATGCAGCTTTATTGAATTCAGCTAGAAAACAGATAATTCCTAAGGGCTGTTAACAGCACCCAGGAACCCCAGTTAGTGCTTTTGGCCTAACAATCACTTTCTTCCTTGACTTTTCCTACCTTCCTCCCTAGTCTCTCCTCTAATTTTATTGCAGTGCTTCTACTTACCCTTAATTTACCAACCATCATTATTCCAATATGTTCTCCTTTATATGAAGGTATAAAGACAATGTTATTCAGTTCAAAAATGTTTTTCCTATTAAGAGACTGCATATTAGCAATGCTTGACCTTAAGCACATTTGTGTCCACCCTTAAGCAAACATCCATTATATTATCCTCGCTGTCTTTCATCCTCCCCTGTAGTTAATAAGACCTGGCACTCTGCTATAACTCCCCATATAGGAAAGCAGCAACATGTCCAGCAGCCTTTTTCTCATATCTACACCAAGAATGTACTATTTATTATCTTTCAGAAATCATTAGAGTCCTTTCTAAATCAGTTCTACAAAATTAGCAACACAAAAAATAAGTGTTTTGTTGTTCTTTGCTTTTTTTTTTTTTACTTTCTAGAAACAGAACCAAGCTCTTATGAGACAGTTAGGAGGTAACATATCCATCTCTAGACGTCTGTAAGAGTACCCAAAGAACAGTTAAGAAAAATGGCTCTGAGGAATGACTTGATTAAAGGTGCCTTTGCCTTGTTGAGGAGAAGGATGACTTCTTGTGCTCCTCTTCAGTCTTATTTTAACATGCCTGTTGGTTGTTCTTAGATTTTTATCAAGGAACAGGTTTAAAATTTTTGTGTATAGGGTTATCTCAGTGCTGAAGCAAAGCAGATACCTGCACTGGACAATAAACTACAAGGATCAGTACCAAACCCATGGTTTTTCAGACGTATTTCTTCTTCTAGATCATGTGAATTATAATTTAGAATCAATGACATCAAACTACCTCTCAGAATCACCAAATAGTTGCAAATGAAAATTGTCAGCAAGCCTGATACTTAGTCTTGCTATTTTTGAATATGCTTTTACAGAAAAAATCTTCTGATAAGTTCTCCATGTTTTTTAATTCCTAGGAATAGAAGGTATACTATAAGTAAGATAATGGAAAAGAAGTCAGAAATGGAGCTATTATTCTGAGTTTCAAAGATATCAGGAAAAAACCATGAAAACCAACCCCCAAAACCCTTCTAAAATACAGCTGATCTAAAATGTTAACAGTAGCCCTACATCTAAAATACCACATATCAAAGTACTGAAATATTTCCACAAAGGCATAACACATTTCAGGCTGACAAAGCATATAGATTTTATATAGATGCATATTCTCACAGAAATGCCAGGGGAAGAAGGATCAGGGGAGGGGAACTGGTTTTCCACAATGGTCAGTGATGCTCTTCAGCAGAAAGTGTGTTTTAAGCATAAACACAGAAGATTTGATCTTCCTATAAAGTAACAACAGACTAATTTCCTCAAAGAATCATAGAATAGTTAGGGTTGGAAAGGGCCTTAAGATCATCTAGTTCCAGCTCCTCTGCCATGGGCAGAGATGCCTCCTACTAATCCATGTCACCCAAGGCTTTCTTCAACCTGGCCTTGAACACTGCCATAGATGGAGCATTTGCAACTTCCTTGCGCAACCCATTCCAGTGCCTCACCAACCTAACAGGAAAGAATTTCTTCCTTAGATCCAATCT
>JBAFWW010025916.1:0-14197 GCA_036873685.1 Agapornis canus
TGTGTTTCCTTGTTAGTCCCCTACAGAACTGCAAAGCTGTTCTGGGTGGGGACAACAGATTCAGGAGGAAGGCCCTTGCTTTTAATTGCCCTTGTCCTCCTTTTTCTGTTCGTATTTTTTGTTACTAGTTCCCAGCTTCCTGGGTGAATGCCATCCTCTCCTCCATGAGCTACAATGGACACTTGTGGCCCCTGCAGTTTGATCCTGGAACAAGCATTCCTGCTTCCTCTCAGCTTCCCTGACATCTTGCAGCCTATTGACAGCATCCTGCAGCTCCGCCCCTGCTGCAGGAGGACCTCCACCGGGTAGCACGGGGTGCAGCCCTGCCCATTGTGCACCTTTCCCTCACCAGAGCCGTGCTGGCACTCTGCACCCCGAGCTCTGCCCTGCAGCCTCCCCTCTCCCCGGCTCTGCCTGGTGCCGACGCTGCCGCCGGGGCAGCCAAGCTGCCGCACACACTCAGGTGCTATGCCCTGGCAGCTCGCGCTCCCTGGGCAGGTTTTACCCACTCAGGGCTGGCTCCACTCCCTGTGAGTCTCTGCTCATGTCGGCTCCTGGGAAAGGCCTGGGGAGGGCTTGAGGCTCCGCGGTGGCTCTCGCTGCTCTTGAGGTCAGGCTCCTGGACGCTGAGCTTCCCCCCGCTCTGGTGTTGAAGGCATCCTCTCTCGATCTGCTCACCTCAGCAACTGACCCAATATCATCCTGTACATGTCTTTCCATACATTATACCCTCCTGGGTTTCTGTGAGCCAACTCTTTTGAAGAAATGACGAATTTCGCATTTGTGTTATTTTGTTAGAAGAATTTCTTTTTAGTCATTAACCAGAGGCTGCATGTATCTGAAGGTAACTTCAGACAGTACATAAGAATCATATCTCACGGTAACCTAACAGAGAAGATATTTTTGATACTAGTATGGGTAACTCTAAACCACTTAGGCAGCAGAAGACCACTTACCTTGCTCTCCCTCCAATGCATCACAGCCTGATTCATCAACGAAAGCAGTCAGGTTGCAACAAAGCAAACTTCAGCTGCTATGCCGCTTCCTCCACTGAAAATAGGCTGTGTGAGGCAATCAAGGAATACTACACTCTTTTCCAGTAAGACGTTTAACAAAAGAAAACAAACAAACAAAAAAAAATACCAAACCCAAAAACAAAAAATGCAGCTTTGAATTTGGAAAATTCATGGCCAGGAGAGTCCTGTCATTTTATTTTGAAGTTATATTTCCAACTCTAGTCAAAGTTGTCTTATTAATTTGGCACTTGAGCAAAAGCATTTAAGCCAAGACACAAGAATTACTTCTGTCACCCAGAGCAGTCCTAAAAGAGTAGTACTATTGGTAAGAAAACAAAAACAAAAAGTAGCTTGTTTGAATCATATTTTAAACCTGTACAAGTTATCTGTTGTGAGATGAATTAAGACATCACTTCTGCAAATTGTTATGCATTGTCTGAAACCAACATAAAGTGCAACCAACTGGAAGCAGTAGAGAAAAGTGTTGCTGCACACCAAAGAGATGAGATATATCAATGGTTTCTAGAGAACAGTTCAGCAGAAAGAAAGCAGGAAGGGTTAACCAAGGAGTAATTACTGCTACACACATGGTAACAGCAGTCAGCCCCTTTAGCAACACCAGATCAGCTGGAAAGTAAAAAGCTCCAGAGGGGAAAGCCCCTTGCCAACTGAACTCTCACTTTGCTCTTTCCTTTACAGATTTTAACAGGGCTTCATTTTCAAAGCATATTTGTGCTCTGAAGGATTTGATTTCTATCACCTACTACTGGCAGAACATCAGAGACTTAAACCAAGGCTTCCACTAGGTATCTTGACTATTGGTTAAGAAATGCTAATACAGTAACAAACAACAACAACAAAAAGAGAAAGAAAATTACAAAAGGTTTAACACACTTGTGCACTGTAGTGCCTACATAAGCCATAGAATACAAAATGCAGGTCACAGTTTTCACATTTCTAGCATTTTTATTTGATGTTGTAAGGGAAGTCATCATTCAGAGTTGAGGACACTTTCACAGTATTTGAGTTGCTGAGAACACAAGTTTAAACTCAGAAAAGTATACAAGCAGTACTTGTCACAGTTCTCAAAAACATTTCTTAGAAAAAACAGATCACCTAAACAGAAAGTGTTTCATGTTGCCAGTTCTCTGACGACAGGAAATCATTACCTAGGCCAATAAGGCTAGGATAATCCAATTTTAACAAATTACCACATGCCTATTTGCTTATAGTGGATGTAGAAGAACATTAACTCTACAAAGGAATTCCCAAAGTAATACAGAAATTAAAAAATATACAGTAATTTCAACCAAGATCTTACAGCTTCATGATCACCAAACCAACAAGTCTAGCTATATAACATGGAAGATAATACTACAGTTCTGTGATCCTCTACCTTGCAAAAGGATGTCCTCACATACTTTAAATCTGAAAAGGCTGAAAAGGCCTTACAAAAGTCTCCAAACTGTAGATACCCGCACTGTCCTCCTTTTATTAATGAATGAAAGCTCTCTATAAACAGTAGAGGGCAGCATTTCTCCATTCCACGCGAAAGCATTCCTCTGTTTGCTACGGGCAGCATTTAAAGACAAGGATGTTAAACCCCAGGAGTCCGTAGTAAATCACATTCCTTTTCCCAAAGTCTCCATATTACAGAAATACACTTCACAGCCTACCAAGTCAAACAAACAAAACAAACAAACAAAAAATCCAGAGAAAATACAAGATGATTCTGCCAGAAAGCTTTTCATTTCCTTCATGATAGTCCTGATCTACTACCAAAGTGGTTCAAACATGCTGGTCATAAATTGCAGTGCACTGGTGAAGTGATGCACAAAAACTTGTTTCGATTTTTAATCTGAATGAATATATGAAGAAACATTTTAAATAACTGAAGAATAAGTAAAAGGTTTTAAACTCCCAGTGAGTACTCAGGGACTTGAAATAATCCTGTTTTGTAAGTGATTAACTTTCCTGTTTAACATTATCAGGTAGCTATTTTTGCAATCCTTTGAACAGAAAACTTACATTAGAGTAAGCTACAAACGCTGCTTATGTGATTTTAAATTACTAACAATCCCCATTTCTGGAACCAGCCCAATCTAATGCTTTTCCTTCAAAATTATGCAAAGTGAGACAGATCTTTTCTGCTAGGTTTTTCAACCAACCTAAATTCTTAATAAGCAGCATAATGTGATCTTTAAAATCATTTAGCTAGATCATAATAAGCTTGTGTTATCTACATTATTGTTATAAAAGGTTTTTATTAAATTAATAACTTTAGCAACAAGGAACACTTTGATTTCCAGATTTAATTTATTTAACTTCCTGCTCCCATTTCAACATCTTCTCATTTGAAAAGTCATTGCCATCTTGATTTGGAAACATATTCCCTATGTCATCAAGACAAACTCCTCCAGCAATTTTTTTATTCCCTCCTTCCAAGACAGCACTTCCCTCACCACCTCCAACGGTACTTCCAGCTTTGTATGTACAATTTGGAGGGGCACTTACATAACACTGTATGAAACAGTACCTTCCTATCTCCTCAAAATACCATGACAGCCTCCAAAGAGTATTTCACAATCAATCAAAATAATATCAGGAAGACAGTTCTAAGGACCATGCTGCTTCTAGCCCAACCTCAGACTTCTCTAGTCACATGAATTCCAGTGACTTGCATAAAACCAGCTGTGTACATCAGATCCTGTAAACAACTTATTAGGAAGTGAGGAAATCAAAAAATGGATGGATTTCTCACCATACAAGAGATGATGCTTATCTCCAGAAAATTTTCAACAAAGAGCTTGTAAGATGCACTTATTAACAATGGCCACTAAGTTAACCACTCCTCACCTTAACTGGAATTTTTATAGCACATAAAGAGTTAAATCTCAATAAGAATAAATAAAAAACAGTGGCCAGTTGAAGTACTGCATTGCCATTTTCTTAGACTGAAGGAAAATGACAGCAGCATGTCAAAAAAATTTTGTGTGATAAAATAGTTCTACTTTTACCTTCTTGAGTCAGGGTTACACTCCTATCAAACTTAATTATAAGTAGCAGCAGAAAGGCTCTCTAGTTGGGGGGGAGGGGGAAGGAGTTACTGGTTTTGGTTTTACTTTTTAAAATAAACTGCAACAGTATTATCACCCTGGACTGTAGGATTATAACATTTCTTCATTTTGATTGGAGGGGTGAGGGGTTTTGAGGAAAGCTACCGGATTCCACAACTGTTGCACTTTTCTAAACTAAAGCTAAAGAATCAAAGTAGATTTTTCAGACTCAGTTATGTAACAAATAGTTATGGTTTTCTATATGTGAATTAATTCTATTTGGGTTCTGTTCCCCACATAGCAATATAGCAAATAGAAGAATAAGAAAGAAGCTGTCTCCTGGGTAAAACAGTTACAAAACGATACAGGAATAAACTAGGAGTCAAACATGCACAATTTTTAACTACTGTGCATTTTCAAAGAAATAATGTGTGCACAAGAGTGAAAGGCCATGCTTCAGTTACAGAAGAGAAATGGACCAAACTCATCATTGTAACACAAGAACTTCAAGAGAGTTATTACACAGATAAATAAAAACTAAGTGCAAGAATGCAAGAAGTGTGACTGCTCAGTTCTGGATTCACTGCTTCTACTTTTGTCCAACATGCCACCCCAGCAGCTGCAAAGGCCCAAGTCAGAAGAGCCATTATGGTCTGCTTGAGAGAAGAGCTCTGGAGCTTGAGCCACACCACTTGCAGATCATCTGTCATACACACAATCAGCAAACAAAGCAGTCAGTGGCCATGTCTTCCCCAGGTAATAAAGGCACCCCAAAGGCAGCTGGCTAAATGCAACTATCACACTATTTTTCCAAAAGGAAAGAAGAGGCCAGAGAGGAGCAAAAAGTCACTGCAACGGAGTGCTCCACCTCAATGGCACATTTGAGAGAAACTTGGATGGTAGCTGGCATAAGTAAACCCACGTTAAAGTATACACAAAGAACAAAAGAAGGAAATAATTATTGTTTTCATGTTTTCACACAATGGAGGGAGGGAATCATCCCTCCAGGCAATATGAGTTTGTCACTGAAATACATAAAGGACTGTTCATTCTCTCTTGGGCATTTAGATGAGTTCATGAAATGCTGATGATTTCCGCCCATGTTGGCCTTTAAGACAGCAGCCCTTAGTTACACTTTTAGTGTGTATTAGAATTTCATTGAACTGTGTCCTTCCCTCCTCCAGATCCCAGATGCAGCAGTGTGTGGCCTCCAAAGAGCCATCTCTTCCGGGGGTGGGGGGGAACAAAACAAACAAAAAAAACCCAAAAGACCACACCAACACAAAACCCCAAACACAAAACCCCAAAACTTGACAAGGCTGAGTCACTTAAACAGTGGCAGCCTTTGCTTAAGTCTTCAATGTTTTCCTTTTTTTTTTTTTTGTCTGGTACCTACCAGTCCTAGGAATAAGATTCGAGAAATGTTATTACCACTTATGCAAGTATGAGTAATACCCACTGACAATAAATCAGGCTATGATTAAGCCTCAAGTAAAGCATAAAAACACACCTCATGCTAACAAAGCCCTGGTGAAACTTTCCACATTCACAAAAGAGAAGTGACCACGCGTAGTGTCAGCAATAAAATAAAACTAACTAGTGGCATACCAAATGATCAGGTAGTGAGCTCAGCCATCCTGAAACCTCCTTCAAGTAAGAGAGAAAGCCTTTTGGTTTTTTGCCATCAAGAAATCCAAATACCTCTGCCTACTGGAGGAATCGTGTTGAAGACCATATGTCCAACTATGAACAACCCTACGCTTACTCACCCACTGTTCTCTCCCACTGTTTTCATTACAACAGGAAACTATGCCAAAGCTGTTCACTCTGAGGGTCCAGTTTCATGACCAGCAGTCAAACAGGACAAACATTTTGATCCTGCTGCCTAGAGAATCACTGCTGTATTCCCCTTCTCCTTCCAAAAGTGTTAAGCTGTTAATTCTTATTTTTACCTGTCTTTTCACAAGCAGCTGAGTCAATTTAGCCGCTCAACATTTTTTTTCTCACCATCCCAGCAGCTACCTTTGAATTACTCTAGTGTTCATTATACTTTCCCATGAGCTGGTTTCACTCAGTAGCCAGCAGAAAAGCATACCGAGTTCTACTAGGTTCCTAGTAGGCGAGCAGTGAAGAAGGTAGAAGCACTCAGTTAGCAACCCAATAGATCAGTTCACTGTCACTTATGAATCATAGAATGGTTAGGGTTGGAAAGTACCTTAAAATCATCTAGCACCAACATCCCTGCCATGGGCAGGGACACTGCACACTAGACCAGGTTGCCCAAGATTCTGTCTAACAGACAGGAAGCCATGGATTGAGTTCTGCTCCCATAGGTAACAGGGATAGCAAAGCAAAAACTACCATTAATGAATCCTACCTAGAATTAAAACAACCTGGAAGATTACTCAGGTTATGATCATCAGCTCCTCTGAAATAAACTCACACTGTTTCAGGCAAGCAAATGGAGTTATGAATATGCTTGGAAAGGGTCTTATTTAGACAAACAAACAAAAAACAAACAAAAAACAGTTGTCACTTATCTGTAGCATTAATTAGCAGCTTTTCTTTTAAAACAGAGGGGAGATAAGCAATAACTTAAACACAACTCAAGAGCTTCATCTAAGATTGATCAGCCTCATGCACAAACACCTCACATATGTGGCATCCAGTTTCTCTGAGCACACAAACTCAAAAAAATACAAACTCCACTGATGTGCCTGCCTATAAAACTATACAATTCTAATAATTTTTGGCTTACCAATTAAATGACCCTGCATACTTGCAGTCACTTAGAAGCAAGCACATGTAAACAAAGATTACCTCTGGAGATGCTCTGTATACAAAGCACATGCCACAGATTTATACTTTTGTTTTGTATTTTGTGTTCATTTTGACAAAACTAGACAATCAAGTAAGAGACAAGATTACTATACAGCAACTGCCTCTTGCCCAGAAAGCCCCTGAGTCCTGAACTGTTTGTGGTTGGGAGAGTACCAAATAACATATAAAGTGAAAGAGAATTCTGAATTTAAGAGAATACCCTTAAAAAGAACTTAAATGCAGGAAGCTTATTATATCCTTTTAATTGATACACAATAAGAACAAACTTTTACTAATTATTTGCCTTAAGTCTATTTTCTCATGCATTCTTAGCACAGCTTTTCAGATTTGGCATTATCAGGTTCCTTTTACCATTTCCACTACTGTTAGTCTCTGCCACCTTCAACTTCAACATTCTTAGTGTCCTCATTGACCACCTTCAAACCCATTCATCCTCAAAACTCAGACAAGCCACCTTCAGTTCCACCCATGGAATAAGAAGCAAAGTATTTCTTAAGTTCTTCAGCTGCAACCTCTGGATTTAACTGATTTCCTGCCATCTCGTGCTGCATTGGGCTTTTTTATTTGACATGCAGGAGTTAGAATCGTGACCCCCTGCCAAAGTCTGTTTTGTGTATTAAAGCTTCAAACTTTTTAAAAGCTTATTCATGACCATAAACACATGCAGTTTGACCATCATTCCTCCTGGCATAACCACAAGATCAGTAGTCTCTGCTTCTATTCTTCCTTTTTTTTTTGTCAAATATCCTTTAAACCCACCTATGACATACATTATTCACATACTTTGTCTCCTATTCCAAATCAAAGTCAGTCTATCCTTTAGCCTGCAAACTGCTATCCTTGATTTTCATACTTACCAACTATCTACTAGGCAGCTGTTTTCTTGGCATCACATACTACAAGATTACACGCAAGAGTAATTTCATACTATCTGCTGACACTGCCAGCATTAGTGATGCACGATTTTTTTCACTTCCCAAAGTTCTTAATGATGGCTAAGTCTGCACACATTTCCTCAGTGTTACAACCAGATGGCATATCAAAGCCAAGTGGCGTATTATTAGCACCACTCAATTGGCTCACCAGATAACTATTATTTATACGCAATCCAATCAAATATGTTTGGAAAGCAAACTGCTTTTTCATGAGGACATGGGATGCTGGCAAAATGAAGTTCCTTGCCAAATCCCATCATGACACATCATTTACATGTGCCAACTTGGAAGGGCTGTTGAGGACTATTTAGCACTCAAGGTATTTCTTAAGCTTTTAGTGGAAGAATTTCCATATAACTGCATTTCCAACCATCTACAATTTTAAATTCACAAAAGTCTATATTTTGTTCCTCCACTTTGAGAAAGCATCCTCCTTTAGGCCCACCAAGTAATTTCTGCATCAAGTTTATTTGTAAAAGCTTAGAGTTTAATAGTTTCCATTTTCACACAATTGCCTCTATCATATTTTATTTCCTACCAACATCAGTTTTTAGTTTTCATGTACACAGTAGCTCAGAATGTTAAAACTTGCATTGTGGCCTCTCTTTGCACTTTTTCAAACACTTGGTAAATTGTAGCTGGAATACAGTAATAAGTACAGTGGAGAGCCACTAAGATCGTCAAGTGGCTGAAGCACAGTCAAGAACTGGGAACTGGGCTTGTTCAACCTGAAGAAATGAAGGCTTTGCAGGAGTCTAGTAGCAGCCTTCTAATACCCAAGAGCAGGTTACCAAGAGAAAGCATGGCCCTTGCTATGCACAGCAGGAGGAAAGACAACCTTAAACTGAGAGAAGGTGAGAGCTACAAAACCTAATCAAAGCCCTATGTGGTCTGAAGGTGATGCTGACTCTGTTTTAAGCAGATAGTTGGACTAGATCACTTCCCTGTGCAAGAGATCCTGTCATTCCCTTTTCACTTGCAATGAGTAGGTAGGGCAGCAGATTTCACTTGAGGGAAATTCCTGAAACTAACAGTAATAACAATGGGACTCTAAATTACAATACACTGCACAATCAAGTGAGGAAACCTGCAGGAATCACACACACTCAGTGTCACCTTTCCAACTTAGCCACCCTGGCTGTAGCTGTGCTTCTGTTCACGCACCATGTAGCCTCCCACCCTGCACAGCCACATCAATGTGCTCACCCAGAACTCATGACTTAAGTTTTAACACCTTGGTGACCCTTCATCTTTCTCCCTTGGCAATAAGTTGATGCATCATACATGCTTCCTATCTCCCAAGATACCATGTTTAGGCTACTCTCAAAAACAAGGTACTGGACTAGACTGATGCTGCTGTGGTCCAAAGCAGCATGCTTCTTCGTATTTCAAAAGTAAAATTGTACAAACAATTCCTCTGCACTAGTCTTACAAGGAACACTAATCAAAGACAGTTTACATCGTTTTAAATTCAAGTGTTTTACTGAAGTACAATACTAACAAACAAGCTATGAATGCTCAAAAAATTGGGGGTTTTGTGTAAAAAAAAAAATCATATTTTGTACTTTTAAGTACCATGAACTCATTTAAAACTGTTACTTAAATAAAAATCATTACTGTAAGCTCAGCCCACGTGCCTGCTCTTAATAGTATCCATGGTTGCAGTGATGCAAATTTGCCTACCTACATCAAACCAAATGTGCCCACATAAGGAGAAAAAGAATATTAATCAGTATTCTTTGTACTAGATTAGGACAAAGTAAACCAATTAGACCTTACAAGACAGAACAAAAAGTGGTCTAAGAAACTGCTCACCTATCATGACTAGATCTTAATACTGAATTAAAACAGAATTATCAAAAATCAAATTATAAAAGACTTCTCAAGTTAATTAGAAAATTCATCTCACTGACGAAATTCTTCTCTTCCCTAGTCAGAAATAAAGATTAACAATGAGTTATTTCACATGCTGCTCTACTCAAGGTAAAGAAAGGGGCAGCATTTACACTATTACTAATCCTATAATACATTTCTTCAACACTGATTTCAAAACTGCCTGCCTTATATGCATTCATTTTCCTTTTTTTTTTGAGGACAAATAACCAAGGAATGTATTTTGCATTAGACTACAACTTTCAAGTCATCAGATGCACACATGTTCACAGGCAAGTAAAAAGTTCTTTTATAAGTCCCATTTTAAATAAAAAACTTCAGTTGAAGCATCAGGCTACTACAGTAGTATTCAGCTAAATGAGGCCAAAATTTCACATGAAGGAGTCAGGAAGAATTAAGTGCTGATAACTCCAGGTAAAGATTCATGATCAGTCTAAGCCCATGTAAGACTATGCTGTGCAGATAGGATGATCTCTTCCTGTCCCATGCAGCATTTCTATGAGTACTCTTACTTGGTTAGCAAGCACAGAGCTGGTCTAATCATACCAAAAAACAGTATTTTTTTTTCCCCAGAACACATTCTCTCTTGGTTTAGCTTTCCATATAAGTTATCTTTATCATCGTAAACAAATAGATACGGGAAGGTAAACAAATGCACAACATAAAACTAAAGTTGAGCAGTTAATTACAAAAAATGACAGCATGCCCATCCCTTTTATAAAATGAGCATAACAAAACTAAGGTACATGCTAAAATAACCAAACAACCAACCCTAATCTCACTGTACAAAGAGACTATTATAAAAGAAATAAAGCAGAAATTACCCAAATGAGTGTTATTAATCAAGCACGATTTTCAAAGGGTATGTTTCACTTCCAAATAAAACCCCAACAGTTCAGACACCAGAAAGTCTCTTGCTGGTGACAGAGACAAGGCAACTTCATTTCAGTCAGCCTGTGCTTCCTTACATCAAACATCTTGACCTTTTCTCTTATACAAGCTATCACTGAACCCACATAATATCCTAAAGATGTTCAACTTTATTATACTTCTTGAGAAGGATGAGCAAATTTTATGATTTCATGTTATCTGAAGAATGCTAGAAGTCAAAGTAGCTTGTTAAAAGAACATTAAACCTGGAGCTATTTAAACATCCAGAAATAAAAAAGAGTGATACAGAACAAGAGTTTACCACCTGCAGGAAAATAAAAACTTCCAAAAAAGCCAGACAACACACTATTAATACTATTCCTGCATCACATTATCTTGAGCAGTTACAAGTGGACTGTGTTAAAAACAATCATCCAAGCACATGTAATGTGCTAAAACTTCATCCTAGCACAAAGTAATGACACTAAGATGTCTGGGTGTCTTTATTTCAATCACAAGATGTCAAAATAAAGCATGTTGAAATATATCCATCCATAACAGGACTACCCAGATTAATCATCTTTTGATAATTATTTTTAAACATTTCTTGATAAAGAAGATGTACTACAGCGTTTGGAATTCCTTACTCTGTAATAAGAAGCAAGCTACTATTGTAGCCCATATAGAGGGTGAATTTGTATAGAAGAGAGCCTTACTGCAGAATGACAAAAAAAAAACCACCACAAAAAACCCCAAAGAATCCTTCGCTACACTTTAGTTTTTTAACATGTGCATAATTAGCTCTTACAGGAATTAACTTCTATGATTTTTCTTAGCAACAACTAAAGAATCAACTGTGGCAGTCCATGCAGCTAAAGTAAAAACAAAAAAATTTCACTAAAAAACCTTCAAGATGTTTTCATTACAGGTAGACAAAAACTGGACAAATGACAAAAGACAAAACTTCCAAGATTGTAGGCTTTAATCAAAAGCTGTATCCTCTTACCTTTGTTGTTACAATGCATAAGCAATCCATCCTTTCAGCATAGCAGGTCTCTTTCCAAACATTTAAAAGGTTTACGTTCAATCACAGCTAAACACGATCTCAACAGAAGGAGAAACAGCACGCTTATTTAATAGTTAAAACAGTAGAATGCATGTCAGGTTTCCCTTCGAATTCATTCAGAGGTAGAAACACCATGGAGAAAAAGCAGCAGGCTAAAATACAAATGCTTTAAGTTTCATGAAAGATTCTTAGCCTATTTTGATTATTTACAGCTGAAAAATTTACCCTTGAAAATATCCTACAGAAGATGTCAAATCCTATTCCATACCAGTAAAGTACCTCCTCGTATTCTATTTCATATACTCCTCTTTCAGGATTACCTAACACATGAGCATCACAGGGAATCATTTGATGCAATGCAATACAAAATTATTTTACAGGGAAAAAAAAAAAAACCAACCCTCAATTCAGCTTTTCTTAGCTGGTTACAATTTCTAAAATGAAACGTTTGTTCAAAAATAGTTTTGGTTGCAAGCAAGTATTTCTCCCCCAACGTCATTTCAGCATTTGCAGACTGCAAAATAACTGATTTCTTAGGCAGTAATGAATGGAATATTCCATGTAGAAGAGGGAGAGAAGAAAGTGGCAAGGAAACAGTAATGCATATTGCAAGAGAAACGCTATTTTGAGCCCTGAATTAACCTAGAATTTCATTTTCTTTTGTAAGACTGTAATGCAGTGACAAGGCAAAGTTTGTATGCACAGGCATTGTCTTCTCAGTCTAATAAGCACAGCTGGGAAAACTCAAACACTTGGGCACAATAAAACCTGCTACATACTATGAAACACTAAATTGACAATTCCATACGTTAGTAAAAACCTTATTACATTAATTGCCCACAAGTGGCATTGAAAGCATGGTTTCTGCTACCTTGCCCTGTTAAGTCTCCCACTGATACCTTTGCTGCTAACACAATGAAGTATATTGGGAAAAAAAAAAATCAATAAATAATTTCAAACTATTAGATCTCATCTGCATCATTTTGCTTCTAGCCCAAGATGTACAACTACCCAAACTGATTATATCTCTTATCAGCAAACTCAGAATAAACTAAATATATATCTAGAGCATTCGCACTATTCCCTACTTGATTCCTTGACTTGGTCATATGTATACTGCAGGGGTGGGAAGGTGGAGGAGACCAGAAACTTTACCAAACAAGGAAACTATTCTTCCTAAAATTAAACATTTTATTTTGCAGACAGGTAGTACTTTTACAGGACAAAGAAGAGGATGATATTACAAATTACTTTTCAGACTTAAAAAACAAACAAATAACTCTCAAAATAAACCACACACCAAAAAACCCCAAACCATTACAAAAGAAAAGCTTGACTGCATGCTAGAAAGGCAAACCTATTCAGCCTGAATGGAATTTCAAGGGAAATTTTATACCAGTCAGCCATCAAGACCAGGATTTTCACCTTGTGTGTCCAAGTCAATCCAGAGATAGTTTTCATTTTTACACTGTCTATAAATTATAGTCTGTGAAGAATTTCTACTGTGAACACCTAGGTGAAGTTTTCACTGCTACAGAGCATCACTGGAAAAAATTTGCATCTTTCAGATTGATAAGGCTCAACTCTGACAGAAGTCTCAATACTGACTTCAGAAAGTAGAAAAGCACCAGTTAAGCTGATGGAGATTTCCTCTTTTTCAGGAAAGGGGTGACAGGACAGGGGGGAAGTTACTCTTACAGCACATGTGGCACCCCACATATAAATTGTCCTTGCATTTCTCAAGTCTTCCGTTGGGAAGACTGCAAAGATCAGAAGAATTAACAAAATGCATGCATCCAAAAAGGTATAAAAAACCTGAGGAAATGCATTTTTAGGTGACTTGGCACATGTCCACTGTCTTGCTCAGAAACGCCTCCAGTGACTAGTCCAAGGCATGCAGTCAGTCCACATCTGTTTCCTGCAGTCTTGCTTTAGGAACCCCAACAGCAGACACAAACTCTACTCGTCCCTCATGCTCTGCCCGTGAAAGGCAAAGATCAATGATACTTTCTCACCAGTCAAATCTCTCTCAGCCACCTTGGTTCAAGATTAAGCTTTCACAGACTAATCTTGGCTACAACCACCTTACATTCTGGGCCACTCTTTTTTCCCCTCAATTTTTTATTCTCTTGCCTTCTCTGGCAGACTTTGAGAACTAAAGATCATCATCATGCCATTTTCTTCCCCTCCCACCATTCTTTTGACAAGACCCTGAGGCCTGTTAGTCTTGTCATAAAAAGCACAAAGCTTCTCTCAGGCTGCTGATGAAAACTATATGATGGGGAGAGAAAACTATCCAGAGAGGTGGGGAAAAAGCATTTCTTTGCTGAGGATTTGTGGCTCTGACTGCTCATCATGACTGTTAAGCACTCCAGGGCAGAGGATACAGGGAAAGTCATCTCATAACAAGCATGCTTGACAATAGCACATCCACTGCACCAGAGTAACACATCCAGCCAAAGACATTACAGCCCTTTACCTACCACTGCACCACTGGGATGGATTAAAAGCCATTCTGGT
>JBAFWW010025917.1:0-19884 GCA_036873685.1 Agapornis canus
CTTTTTCTTTCTTTTTCTTTCTTTTTCTTTCTTTTTCTTTCTTTTTCTTTCTTTTTCTTTCTTTTCTTTTTCTTTCTTTTTCTTTCTTTTTCTTTCTTTTTCTTTCTTTCTTTCCAAAGAAGAGGAAAGAATTTTGTTTCTGTGTAATCTCAAATTGTTTGTAGCATCAAAGCCTGGTAGCATTCTTGCTCAAAAAGAGTCTGGATCTTAGGTAAGCACGGTAAGAAGTTTAAAACAACCTGGTGGTTTCTATAGTTCAGAATAACTGTATAAGTATGACTTCCCAAAGTGTGGATTTCTCCTTTCTAAATGTAGATCTCTTAAAGTGGAATAGTTATTCAAAGCCATTTCTTCATTTGTTTAATGTCATTTATTTATTCCAAATCACTTTACTGGCCTTCTGCCACACTTAACAAAGAACAACATTCCTGGATGATAGCTCTTCTGAGTGGTTTTGGAACTGAATTATCATTTGAACATACTCATCCTTCTTTTCTAAAGGATCAAAGTCCTTGTCCTTTACCTTTTTCAGAAGGGAGGGTGTCTGTATAGAGTTAGATCAAGTAACCAATTAATTGACCGGCTAAAGTCATGTAACAAATGAAGCAATTTCTCAAGAAGCTGCTAAAATTATGGCTGAGATTCCCTGGTTACGAATAAGGTTGCACTGCTCACCAATGCTCCAACAAATTCACTGGTGATACCAGGCATGGAAGAGGGAGATAGGAACAAGGCTTTATCCAAGCCATCAAGATAACTTTTGATGTTTTAAAAAATGCTACTCAGTTTCACAATGGTGATGATAAATTCTGAATTTAAGGAAATACATTTCAGAAGTCCACACTAAAAAATGCTGAGAAATTATGTGAAGTCACATGATGAGGTAGCTAATTCAGTGTTGCAGTAAAGTCAATGAATAGTTGCCAAGAGAGCATTAGCTCTGTACTGCAGGAAAGTTTCAAGTAGTATTTGGGGCTGATTATGTTCCTCATTAGACAGAAGTTATTTCATTGAAGAAATCAGTTGTTTCCTCTCATTGCGAAAAATTATAAGAGGACTTTTCTAAGATGGGACTGTGCATAACTGGACATGGGCCTTGAGTCTGAACCATATCTGTGAAGTTTTATTCTGACCAGCACAAGGTAAGAAATCTTATCTATTTCTGAATATTCATTTCTAAAAGGAAATTCCTTATTTCTGAACATATGAAATGTTATCCTGGCTTACTTAGTCCCCAGTGTTACAAATTGTTCTAAATAAATTCACTCCAAATCATAGGTGTGAAGCTATGCTAAAAAGTGCTGTATTCACAGTTAGCTCTTCTCAGACTTTCCAAATTAGTCTGTTTCTTCTTTCCTGTAATGTTTTTTTAAATCCTGTTTATGTTTTTATGTCTGTTAAAAAAGCAAACATAGAAGTCTCACTGTAAAACAAATAGAGTAACCCACTCATTCAAACAGAGCAGCTTGAAGGATGAAATCATCTAAGTTGTAAATAAGGCAACTGTTTCTTCATTAGTGTAGTGAGTACTTGTTTTTTTTGGACAAGACATTTGAGACATTCTTTCTAGAGAATATTAAGCTTTCAAAACTTCTGGGCCTGGCAGGTGCCTTTAGCCAAATCTTAGGCCTGTTGTAACCTTGGAAGTAGGTGCTCCATAAGCAGGATATAATTAATATCAGCTTGTTTGGAATTGAAACATGAGCACATTTGTATAATTATCAGTGTATAAACATTTTTGTACCTGGTGTACCTAATAAAAGTAGTATTGCCATTGCTAGAAACAGATTTTAGGCTCTGCCAGATTCCACTCCCTACCTAGCAGGTTTGGTAGCAGCTTGTTACAAGAACTTGTGTGTGAACTTGGGCTTTAACTAGTGTCTTTAGCTATAGACACAATTTAAAACATTAGATAGCAGTGGAGGCCTTGAAAATATGGGCACATGTTGAAGCAGAATCCCCAGAACTGTGCCAGCAATGAGCTGATCAGTTGTGAACAGCCCCTGGTGACTAAAAAGGCACACCCTGAGAAGCTAAGAAAAGACAGCTGTGGCTGTAAGGTGGTGGGGAAGCAGAAACAGCAGCCACTTATCAAGAGATTAAAGACAAGAAAACACACACAAAATCCCAGCATGAAATGAAAAACAAACAACAGGGCAAGACATATGTAGCAGCCTGGGAAAGTACATCTTCCCCCCTCTCAGCATGCTGTAGTGTAGGGGTGAATGAGTTAGAACTGTCTGGAGACCCCTTTGACTCCAGCTTCTTCTTTCTCACAACTGATCCCTTTTGCTGTCTGGACCGAGATCATCAAGGACAGGAGCTTTATGCTATTTGAATACATGGTGATTGTTATCATAAGTACCAACATCCATTAAGTATGTATATTGTTAATATCAAACAAGTGGAGTTGATTTTAGAGTTTAAAATTGCCCTTATTTATCTATCTTTTAAATGCTCCCAACACAGTAGTCTGTTTCCCTAACTAGTACTGCTGTGCTCAGTTACAACATGCTAAGGGGCCAACCAAGGAGTTTTATTCTCAGTAGTGGATCAAATTAATATTTAATACTATAGCTAGTATTTATATATTTCATGTTACATAGGCAAACAGGGAAATACGTGGGCAAGATTTAGAAAACCTAACGGGATTCACTTCACCTAATCTGACAAGTCTGCAGCATAGGTATCTGCATCTGATCTGGTCTTTGAGTCTCCTTTCGTACTCAGTGGAGGGAAATAAACTCTTCTGAATTTCCAGTCATTTGTCCTATTTTTGAGTGAGATGAGGTGATACTTGAAAGGGCTATTTCTGTCTCTTCATAAAGAGAACCCAGCAATGAGCTCCAAGGTGACAGTCTGCACCACAAGCATCTCCGTTTTGGCAGAGTAATCCCACGCTTTGTGTTTTACAGTTGTCTGCTTCTGCAAACATGTCCAGCCAGAGCTTCCTTTTCTGCCTCTTAGAATCATAGAATAGCTAGGGTTGGAAACGACCTTAAGATCATCTGGTTCCAACCCCCCTGCTATGGGCAGGGACTTCTTCCCATGGGAAGCTACTATGGTTTACAGTGAGAAAGCCCATCAAGATTATTTATTTGTTATTCTTAATTTTTATCTTCTTCAAGCAATCCAGTTTTTGAGGTCAAGTAGATATTGATAAGTTAGAAGTTCAGAGTAAATGTTATGCAATTATTTTTCTGCTTAAATTAGTGTTCCTAGCCTCCCTCCTGCTCAAGCCTCACACACACACAATTTTGATACCAACAGAGTATTGTTTGAGTGTAGGAGGAATGGAGGTTTCTACGTTGATGAAAAGGTTAATAGGTGGTTGTTCTGGGGAGCAAGGTATGATGGCAATGCAATTTATACTGGGTAGAGGGAGAAGATGACTAATGGAATGAAGTTCAGGCTCTTCTCGAGGTCATTGGCTCATAATATACGTCAAATAGGCACAGAAAGAGACAGTGCTGGAGAAGCAGTTGTAGGGGTAATTATCTGCACAAGAGGAGGCAGGAAACTACAATGCATTCAGGGAGCAATGAGAAAGCCAAAAATGAGGCAGTGTGACCTCAAAAACAATTGCTGACCGAACAGGCTGGAGCTCAAGAGAAATAGACATGAAAGACTGGGGTGCAGGAGACCTGTAACATCCAGAATAGGTCCCTGTGCTACTCTTTCCCCATGATCTTTTGGCTGCTGTGAGCTCGGTACCACCTTAAACTCTAAGCTGCTGTGGCAAATGCTTTATGAGGTAGAGAATGATTTGAAAAGCAGTGGGGTAAAGGACACAGCAATAGGACATGGATTAACAAAATAATACAATAAAAGGAAAAATATTTGGTACTGGCTCCTAGCCTGTTGGAATAAGATAATACACATATGTGGGAGTGTACCTGTCACATCGGCTGCTCTTAGGAGCCTTGCTCAGGGCATATGTACTTGCATTTGC
Organism: Agapornis canus; assembly: GCA_036873685.1. Classification (NCBI taxonomy): domain Eukaryota; kingdom Metazoa; phylum Chordata; class Aves; order Psittaciformes; family Psittacidae; genus Agapornis; species Agapornis canus. Next base: position 3,953 of record JBAFWW010025917.1, read on the forward strand.
ATTAAAATAGCTTCCAGACAAGGGAAGAAATTAACTTCAAGTGACAGCTGCTAGAATTCAAGGACTAGGAAAGATTCTAGGGATGTATTCTGCTATAGATTTCAGACAGGTTAAAGGCATGGAGTAAACATGGGTGGTTTACACCATCTCTGTGTTGCTGACGCAAGGAAAAAAAAGTTGCACTCCTTTTGCATATATTCCAGCTCCACCACCATCTCCCTGACTTGTACAGCTTGGGAACACGCTGCAGTATGACTTCACTGGTTTAAAATCCGAATTATGGTAAACATCCCATGAAGGTACAGCTAATGAAAGAGTAAGGTACTGTTAGAATATTTTCTGCCCCTTTCCCTCTCCGTGTCTGTCACCAGGTTAGCAGTACGCTTTTGGATTCTCTGAACAGTTCCAGCTCCTGAAAGCTAGTGACCCAGTCTGCCTTTCTTGAGAGTCATGAAGTTGATCCACTGCGGCCTGTACACACCTTACTGTGTACTTCTGGTCCTATGATGCACATGCAATGGGACTAGGTCCTGTTATTATAGAAAAGAGCACACCTACATCACTGTTATTTCTGAGCTGCTGCTTTTTTTTTTTTTCCTCTGAATGAATAACTTCAAATACCAGGCAAATGCTGAAAACTTTTGGATTGGAACAAAGTGGTTGTTCCTTAATGTAATAAAGGGAATGGCAGTTGATTAACTAGCTAATCCTTAAAAGGAATCCTTCCCTATCTGTACCCAGATCAAAGCACAGAGACTCCTGGTACTGTTTAAAAACAACTTGTACTTGCTGGTGGTGTTTGTGCTATCAGGGTGGTTTTAGGCTTTTTTTGTTACAGTGGTAGGGAAAGAGCACTTTGATTTACTTTGCTATTACATGTCTGAAGCCTTTGTGAGCAGCTGATAAGATAGACTTCTTTTCACAAGCTTAAAACAATGGAGTTCAACATACAAACTTCTGAGCATCATTCCTACAGCAATCAAGCTGGATTATGCTTGGACCAGCCTGGTGTTCTGGGGTGTCTTATGCAGCTTTTGTTCAGACTGCTTTGCTTCATAAGTCTTGATCTTGTTTGGTTTAGGGGTTTTTGCTTGGTTGTTTTTTTGTGGGATTCTTGGTTTCATTTGGTTTAGGTTTTTTGTTCTTGTTTTGTTTAGTTTTTTGGGTTTTTTTGACAGATTTGTGCTACAGTAAGTAGCAAGCTGATTAAGTCTGCATTGATGAACTTTTCTTGCATCTCTATCCTATTGAAACAATATTTGGCAGATGCTATGTCCTGCCTATTATCTCCCAACTTTTATGGTCACAAGATTGTGCGTTAGTTGGAAGCACAGTTCTCTCACCTTGCTGTGTGCATCGCTGTTGCTTGTTACAACAAAGGCCTTGCAAGCTCACAAAAGTGAGAACTCGGATTTTGAAAGGAGTTACTGAAGCAGTTGTGAATCCATATGAAAGAAAACAGGTAATATATTCTTTTAATTTCTAGAAAGTCTGCATGTTATTGGCCTGACAATGAAAGTCCCACAAATGGGTAAGTGACAGATGCTGAAAATTAAAGATGACAAAGTCATTAGCACAGCTTAGCGTAAGCAAAGTATTTTTCTGTTTATTTAAATTTATTTACTTAAAGCACTTGGCTTGAACCACTAGATGCTTTTACAGCTTTTTTGAAATATGAAACTCCAGCAAGCCTAGTGTCCTTAAAAATCTACAGAATTCCTTATTCCTCTTCAAAGCTCAGTATAATAAACCCCACTAACTATGTTACATGTTGAGGGGCTAATTTCACATCTTGTTGGATCCAGGAAGGATGTGAAGTCAACTTGCAGGTGACCAAAAGAAAACACCAGGTTACTGGTTTCCTCCCGTTTGAAAAGCTTGTCATGTATCAAAGCTGCTCAGTAACTAAGAATTTGCTTAGTGTCACATGGGGAGAAAGATGGTTGCCAAGGTAAACAAGACACAAGCAACCAAGCTTTGTAGATAAAAATTAATAGGTGAAAGCATCACACTTCATAATATAGGTATGTTGTACTCTTTGTGTTATTTGATATGCAAGAATTTAGGAAATTAGGGAAGACCAGTGTCAAAAATACAGTAGCAACCTGTTGACGGAGTCATAGAGTGCTCTAGCAGGATCTGCCCTGTAATAATTTACTTTCATATTCTTCTCTTGTTCATAATGAAAAGCTGTCATCAAATAGTGCTGCTAATGATCCTTGCCATCATGTGTGTAAATAGCCAGTTATATAGAAGATAGCTGGAATATACTCAGTATACCAAACACCTTAGCAAGCCTCTCACAAGAATTCTTGCTAAATCTGCAACCAAGATGCTCTACAATGTGAGGTTAGATGCACAGCCTGGTCCAGTATCATTACATATAGAATATATGTACATACAGTGGTATAATTTCCACAAAGACGTAAGGGATGACTAAATGATCTTCTGCCTTACTTGGAATATTAAATACATGCAGCTCTTATGCCTGACACGTTATCCAAAACTATTCTTAAAACTTCTTATTGAGAGGATCCTACTCCCTATCCAGATAGCCTGTTCCAGAGCTTAACTATCCTTATAGTAGCAAGTGTTTTTCTAGCATGTAACCTAAATCCTCTTTGCTGCAAATTAAGCAGATTACTTCTTGCCATTCTCCAGAGGACACGGAAAACAACTGGTCAGTGTCCTCACTGTAATAACCTTGGATAAACTGGAAGACTCTCTTGCCTTCCCTCAATCACCTTATCATCTAAAAGACACTGGTTTTAGAAAAAAAAAAAACAAACCCTTATTTTTCTTGCTCTCCGTTGGGTATTCTCTATATCCATGCTGCTTTAATTGCAGTGCCCAAAGCAGGAACCAAGCTCTTGCTAGTAACAAGTAGAGCAGAATAAATTACCTCCCTTGTCTTGCTTACAGTGTGTCTGATAATAACCCCAGAATGAGATTTTCTGGTTTTGAAAGTGACATCTCAATAGTCTATGAACCACTATAACCCCAGGTATTTTCTGCAGTACTACTCACTCATTTAATTCCCCATTTCACTCACTTGTATTTGCTCTGACCTGCCTGACTGTACCTTTCTGAATGGGTCATTATGATATTCTGTCTTATTTCAGACTCTTCCTCCCACATTGACAAGGTACTTTTGAATACCAAAAGGCTTCCCTTTTTCCCTATCTGGCATCAGCTAAAATTTTGTGTGCATTACAATAGCACATAAGATGCTAGTAAACCAGTTCTGTAGTTACATGCACATATGTGACAGATTCCTGTAGGAGCATACATGAAATGTCATCACAGATCGACAGTAAACTGTAGTGTAAACACTGGATTTTTCAGAGTCTATTACTTACAAACCTTATGGTGATTTAATCTAAACCATTTCTAGGGTGTAACAGGTTGGTTTTTGAAGGTTATCTGCAAATTCACACAGAAAAGTGAAGTGTCAAGTTCAAGACTGAGGAGGGGAGAAGGCAAGAAGTCAGAGCTGGAATGGAATAAAAGGACATTAAAAGGTGATTTGATCCACATTGCATCAGGAAAAATAAACATACTGGAGAAAAAGAAGATGAGATCAGGCACAAAGATGCACAAAGGTTTCCTGGAGGAAGAAGAACAGAGAAATATTAGCAGACAGTTAACAGAGACATACTGAAGGTAGGGAAGTAAGTGTGAAAAGAAATGAGGTGTTTTTTAGCCAGGAATGGACCAGATTTGAAGAACAAACTAATTTGGGAAGTAGAAAGATAATGGTACCAAAAAGCATCTTGCAGATTTGTGAAACATTATGCACAAAAGCAACAGAGTGTGTTTGGGAACTAGACCCCAGCTCTTGCTTAGGGAAACAGCTCCCTTTTGAACAAAAAGGAAACAGAAAACAGGCTAGAAACCTCAATGTTGTGACAGAGGGATTTGTAATAGGCGATTGAAAGCAGCAAAGGTAGATGAAAAAACAGGTGAAGAGAAAGAGCAGTAAGAGATGATGGATACTTGTTTATCTTCTCAAAAAACAACAACCAAACAAACAAAAAACCCCCCGCACCAACACCCTATTTCACTCACTGTAGCAAACATGGGAATTGGGATGGATTATGCACAGTGACAGCTAAAACTCTGACATTTTCATAGCTGGCTTGGTAAATCAGAGATTTTAAGGAGTTTAACCCTTGAGACTGTATTAGTTTTCCTATTTTTGTCTATATAATGTGGTTAGTGAGTTTTGTCAATATCAAAAGCCCTATCAGGATCATCACTGGCAGAAGATGTATTAGGAATTTTACTTCTATGCAAAGGCCAGAAAACTTACTGGTCAGCCGCTTTTTATGATGCAAGTCCCTCCTTTATGTGCCATCATTCTATTTCAGAGCAGTCTGGGATTTCCCTGTACATTTACTGTCACTTATGTTTCCTGTAATCAAGGGTGACAGCCCTGTGGGGTAAGCCAAGCCCTCTGGTGCCCATGTAACTGGATGCTTCTGTGAACAATAAGCACCTTTTACTGCACAGTCCGCAATGTCTCTCATGTGTGAATCATTCTGTTCTGCTCATGCTTCCTTCACTCTGCATCGTTTTATTGCTCAAGGGCATTCTGTTCTTACTTAAAGAAGCCAACATCTTCCTTTTAATGCTTCACTGTCATTTATTTATGTTTAAGAGCTGAAAGAGTTGAATCTTAATTCAGACTCACTGAAGTCTACCTTTAGGTTGTCCTTGTCTGCTTTCTGGGACACCAGTCAGCACAAATTCAGTCTCTGTGTATGATAAGTGACTAGCATAAGAAAGGTCAAAGCTTTTCAGTCATGTACACAAAAGCACACAGACTTCTTCAAATAAAGGAAAATAAGAGGTGGCTTTATAAACATTCTTGGTACGCAATTGAGGCATAAAGATGCTTTGGAGAAGTGAAAAGCTTTTCTGGGCACAGACCACGGTAGAGGTCAGTATGAGGGGTTATCAGGTAGGTAAGACTTGAGGAAAAACAGGGTCTGTTCAAGGAGAGGTAGTATAGTCAGAGACTAAAATGTTTTGTTTGGTTTTGGGGTTTTTTCCCATCTGCATTATGACTCCATGGTTTATGTCACAGGCAGATGAGCAGGAATGGGGAGGACACAGGAAAAGTATCGTTCTGAGTAAAGAGCAAAAGGTTTAACTGTGGGGCAATGTTGACTCATTTGACATTCCTGAGTATAAGCCTGAGGCAGGTCCACATGGAAGCTCTGGTCAGGCTTGACAAAACTATTCCAGTGTTAACTGGGCTGAGTCCATGTTCCAGAAAGTTGAGAACAGCATATGAGATTCTGAGTGGGATAGATTTACACAGCTTTCATAGTGCTAAGAGATGCTGATAGACCAGCAGAACAGAGAGGTACCACAATATCCAGATATGAGATGGGGGGGAAAAAAAAAATCTAGTTACTTTATACTCTCAGCCGATGTTTAATATATCCCCTTCCCAAATCCCAATTCTTTCAGAGCTCAGGACTTAGGTTGTGTGAGCCAGTGCAGCTGAAGAGCTGTGTCTGATTCCTCACATGGGTTCGGTAATATAGTCCATGGCAGCCATAAAGGAAAGCATGTTCACTTTGGCATCTTCAGCAACAGTCAGCTTCAGGATTTGCTTTTTGACCTTTACTCAGTACTGCACAATCCCCTGTTCAGGTCTGTTGAGCAATAGTTATACTTCCATATGCATAAATAGCCAAGGATCATTAGCTAAAGGCATTTGTGGTATTGAGGTGCATCACAATGCTGTGGCATGTGTCTGTCTTCCTTCCTCTGTTCACAGATCACTCCAGAAAGAGGATTTATGCATCTTCTTCCCTGAGGAAGAATAATGGCAGAGTGCTCTATGATGCAGCTATGTGCTGCACACATGTACCCTACAATGTATGTAAGTAAATGCCACACTAGCATGTGGGTTTTAAAATGTATTAGAGTGTCTATGAGCTACAGGACTAAACTTTATAAGCATTGCTTAGCAGTACATATTTTTATTAGATTTTCTTAGTAAAAAATCCACTATCTTCCTTTTTGTCTATGAAATGACCACAATATTGGCCTGACAGAGATAAATGTGTTGCTTTCTTGCTGCCAGACTGAGCTCTGACATTCTGCAATCTGAACTCACTGTGTTATGAGAGAGAATCAATATGTGTGGCCCCAGTTCTGATCTTCAGAACAGATAACTGTCAAAGCCTGCATTTAATTTCCTTCCAAATATTAGGCAATTTTAGAATTATCTTTGTAACAGATTACATTGCTATAAACATTACTGTTGGTAAAATAAATGAGTAATTCTTTAACAATCTTTGTTATTTGGTTGATATTATCTAGAGCAACTGACTTCAACCTTAACAAACTTTTATCCAGAAACATTCTGTTCTTGCACAAATAACTTCAGTGTTGACTGAAGTACAGTTTTGGGACCAACGTCATGAAACTTAGTTTCTCTTAAGGCGAGTAGGGAGATGAGTTTTAGAGCCAAGAAGCATTCACTGAAGAAGTTTTTCTGCAGGTAATGACCTGGAGTTCCTCTAGAACTAGTTTCTGGGTAGTACAACAGCCTCAGGTGATAGAATCCATGAGAGGGTTGTATGAAAACCTCACAAGTATTTTTGGTTTATAATTAAGTCCTTGCATTCAGCTGAACATAGGGTGTGCTCTCTCTTGTTAAAACCTGGCATATTGACCATTTGAAAACATAAATGGAAGGTACTGATGAATTTCCTTTCTGTGCTGCACAGCAACACTGTAAAGATAAAGCTTTCTGTTGGCTGGGGGTTTACTGAAGAAATAGTGTCTACTTGAATACCTACTGGTGTGTTCTCAGGGTAGTTATGCACCACTGTATGGCCTTTCTCCCTAGCTGGAACAGTTACCACATTTGACCACAGCATTGTGAGCAGAGGTAGAAGGTTCAACTGGAGACCAGTTATGAGATGCTCAGAATATTGGTAGAGCTTACCATAGAGAAGGATCAGAGATTATTTTCAATCAAATACCTGATTGGAGGAATAAAGCAGAGAGAGACAGATATTGACAGGGCAATATGCAGGAACAGAAATACATGAAATTCAGTTCTATGCATACAAAAACCCCCTTTCATACTATAACAGTAGCTGACTACTGGAACAGGTTGCTCAGAGAGATTGTGATGTCTTAGTTCCTGGAGGTATTCAAAATCCATCTGCCTTAGTTTACCCAGCGTTGGGTAGTGTGTTGAACTAGATATCCAGAAGGTACATTCTAATGTCAACTGTTCTGTGGCTCTGCGAATGATAGAAACCTGTTTCCTAGTAAAGCAGCTTGACAGTGAGCTCCTTGGAACAAAAGGCAAGTTCAGAATCAAAGAAAGAATTGGTCATATTGAGGTAATGTACAATCCATGCACTTTCAGTAGAGGATGGGAAGTCACATTTTGTTGGAAGAAGTTTATCATGCCCCTAGGGCTAGTTGACCAAAAGATATTAAGAGTAGGCTAATACATTCATTTTGATGAAGCTGAATAAACTAAAATTTGATTTATACTTTATCTTTTTATTTCGTATATTTAACTTCAAAGACAGCTTTTTCCTTTTGCAAGCTTTTCATGCTGTATGTACCCTAATCGTTAACTTCCTAATTTAACAAGATGCAGCATAGTGTCAAATCAGTTTTATGTCCACAGTTTCCCTCTGTGATATTTGTTACCACTGTGAAAATTCTGTCAGATTTGATAGGAATAATCCCCCATGTGTGAATCCCACAGAGTCAAACTCTCCTTAATTAAATCATAACAGTCCAGCTGGCCTGCTCTATCTTGGCTTAGCAGTGTCCTCTCTTACCCTTCCTGCATGCTTTTTTATTCTTGCATTTTCCTTAGTATAAAAGACAGGTGTTACAACTGAATCTTTCTAAACACCTCTTTGCTTCCAGAAGCATACTGAATACATATGCTAATATTGCCCCAATTCTTTTGGCATTTGCCTCGGGATTCTGCAGAGGAGGCTTTCTCATTTTGCACAGTTGCTTAATCTTCCAATGCTCTATTTTTGTTCTTGTGGGTTTTTTTTCCATTCTTCCTTGGTAAGTACCAGATCTGGCAAAACACCAGTTTCCTTCAGTGGGTTTTGTTTCCTAAAGTAAGAGCACCTGTTCCTGGCAAAAGTGACTTGCCTTAATAACTGCATGGTGTTTAGTAATTCCCATGGGTGTTCTTGTTTCTGGCTTTACTGTTATCAGTTGTGCTGATGTTATAGTTAGTGCTGAACAGTCAGGCCACTTGGTCAAAAGCATTGCAGTCTGCTCAAAACCAAACTTATTCAAAAACATTGCATACTTGCTGATGATAGAAATAAGGCAATAGCACAAACTTCCTTTGCATTATGGTGACCATTTAACATGTGATATGTATAACACAAGGTGAGACAGAGATCAAGCTTCATGATTTTTGCTCATACCTGTCCTTGTATTTGTACATCTGGATAAATTAAAAGATGATGCTAAACCTGGAATTTGTGTATTAGGAATGCTCATCTGGTTCAGTAACTGCAACACATCCTCTTAAATGTTAAGGTACTTCCCTGTAAACTTAATATTTTTCTAATACAATTTGCAGTTGGAGAAAAGGTATCAGAAGGCAAATGATCAAGTAGGACAAGAAAATTGATTGTTCTTTTTCACTATCTCCATTTCTCAATTTTAATCCAGAATATTCACAAAAAATTCTGCTATAATCAATTTTAGAATGTGCTTTTATATGGAGATTATGTTTGGACTTGCAGGGATCTATATGTAAATAAACCCCAACAGTTCCTTAGCATTCAATTTACATCTTCCCCTCAGTCATTTTGTGCACATGCTTAATTTTGTGTCCCTGTCCTTCTGCTGCTTCTTGCTTCATTGTTGACACACTTTTGATTTTTGTAGACTTATATCTAACCTTGTCATCTATTTCTTCCTAAGCTATATATTTTTAACTCCCTTTCCTCACATTTAATTTCCTTTAGCCCTTTTATCAGTTGTTAATATTTCTGTGGATTGGCTTAGTTTATGACCATGTTGCACTTGAGCTATCCTGTGTGATGCAGCCATCCATTTATTATAAAACGGATATTATAGAAACAGAGAATACAAACCTGTCAGATTTCTAGATGGATCTAGGAACTGTAGTTAATTACAAATATTACAAAAGCTTCATGTCTGCTGTTTAGAAAATAGGAAGCTTACTAGAAATTCATGGTCCAAAAAAAGAGTAGAGTTACAGGGGTGTAGCTGAACTTCTTGTCTTTTTTAGTTCATAGTGGATGGTATAATTAAATATATGAACAAAGCAGCAAGTAACGATGTAAAAATTTGACAAAATATACCATTCACTTGCAGGGTACATTATCTTTCACCTTAGATCACACCAACTAAACCCAAGGGAACAGCCTGGATGATACACTGTTTTTCAGGGTATTTCAGAAGTGTTTCTTATAATCAAAATATACAGAACAGGAATAAATAGGAATGGTGATCATCATAGTATAAAAGTAAAATAATCCTTTCTGTCTAGTTTGTAAGAGTTAAAGTTGTAAATGTCACCCTTGAGGAAGCCCAGGTAGTGAAATATTTCAGCTTGCATGAGTAACATTAAAATCTCTCTTCTGTTTCCTTTCAGTAGGATTTATGTATTTGTGATTATAGAGCATTTCAAAAGAGCAAACTTTAATCTGTTTTGTTACCACTTCACATCCCACCCAGTTTTACCCACATCCTGATCACATTCCCTAGAAATTCTGCCAAACTTAATACTGCAGTGAAGGGCAAAGGACTCAAGACAGACTATGGGTTTGCAAGGACAGGCTTGCATAGGAAAGCACTGTTCCAAATCATGGGAAGTCAAAAAGGCATTGCAGAAACCAACATGAATGTGCAACAAAGTCCTGAGCTCCAGTGTGAACAGGATTTACACAGTGAAAGTGGGAATGGGCTGCTCAAAGGGAATATAGAAAACCAACCTGACCATTCTGAGGTCACATTAGTGAGGCTGAGACTGAGCTGGGGTAGGAACCAGTGTGTGACGATACAGCAAGAAAGCTCCCAGAATTACAATGACAGCAAAAAGAAGTGTAAGGAAAAGAGCAGCCCACTGCCCAGTGGGGTGGGTGGTGTAACGACAAATGACATGACTTTCCTCTTCCAGTTGAGGCTAGACTAAACTCATATTTCACCCCCCCAAGAAAAAGCAATGGCATAAATGCAGGCTCTAAGAATCCCATGTTTACTGTCTGACTAGAACAGGTTATACAGAGAAGCTGTGGCTGGTCCATCCCTGGCAGTGTTCAAGGCCAGGTTGGATGGCGCTTGCAGCAGCCTGCTCTAGTGGAAGGGGTCCCTGCCCAGGGTAGGGCGATTGGAACTAGGTAAGATTTCAGGTCCCTTCCAACCCAAACTAGTCTGGAATTCTATGATTCTGTGACAGAGCTCAGATCAGCCATGTTCATAATAGAAGCAATAAGTATGTTCTCTATTGCCAAGAAGTACCATTTCTGATAAAAGTCAGACTGCTTGCACTGTCTGGTGGATAGGTGCAACAGAGAAGATAATATTTAACACATCACATATTTTTTTTTTTTATGTTCTGAAACATCACAGTTTCAGAATACACAATGGCAGACAGCAGAGTAGCTGGCTATAGCCATTACAAAGGCCAGCATCTGACCCTGCAGATGTAGCTTCATTAACACCTCAGTTCATATTTGTGATACGGAATAGGCAGAGCAGAGGTGGCTCTACAGATCTCAAAGGGAATATATTTATATATGTATATAATACATATATAAGCAGAACCAAATATAGGTAGGGGATCAGCAAGATGTCTACTCTTCAAAAGACAGCTGGAATTGAAATGAGGTATTTACAAAATGACAAAAACCAAAAAAAACCCCACCTATTTTACTTAATACACACATGTGCAGTCCTTGAAGGATAGCCCAGAGATCAGTCTGTCATTTGAAAGAATCCTGTGGGAAATGGCCTCACAGGAAGCAACATCTGATGCACACAGCTCTTTTGACCTGAAGGAAAAGGACTTGTGTGTGCTTCCAAAGGTATGGAGTTGGAGCTTTGTTCTATCTCTGTTGTTTCAGTAATGCCTGCAAAAATCACTAGCTGTCTTTGCCTTTAGGAGGGGCACAACAAAGAGTAAAAGCTGAATTTTGTTCATTTTATTATTTAAAAATGTAATTCCTAGAGAATTTGAGTGTTAGTTAAAAGATTAGGTTATTTTGAAAGTTAGTAGTTAGGAAAGCTAATAGACTAGGAATCGAATGTAGAGAGACTAAATACAGAAGACATGATATTTAACCTAGAGCATGTTAGATATTGATGGATATATTTTGCAGATGCAAGGTTAATTTTGTGATCCTCTAATGTGCTCTGTGTACAATGTGCACTGCTTATTTGTATCCACTGCTTCCTGCAACAGGACTGCTGAGTTGCTACAGAATTACAAACTCTCTTTAGAAAGACCCTGCCTATTGATTTGAAGGTATCAAATGAGAGGTATGCCTTGACCATGTTCTTTTTGCTGTTCTAAATGGTACTTGATTCCCTATTTTCACTTCTTTAAACTTCTGAATCATAACAGGGACATGTTAAAGAGCCATCTAATAGAACTGTGTTCATCAGAGTCTGATCAAGCCATCTATAATTTCACAACGGTAAGTTGGAGACTGGAGTTTTTCAGTCTCTGCATCTTGTACTTCCAGACCACTCTCACTGTTCCTCTGTGAACTGCCAACATTTCTGAAGTGCACACATGGAGACAACAATATGTTTCTACCAAAGAAATGCTGTATTTCTACTTAGTGTTCTTCTGTAACAATCCATGTGTTGTGTTAGCTTTTCTAGTGGTGTTCAAGACTGCTCACAGAAGTTTTCAGTCTGTCCAGAGCCAACATTTTCTAAAGCACTGCCTACAGACAGGTATCTGTGCGGTTCTTTGGTCCTGCAGGAATAACATTGTTTTGTTGTATTAAAAAGTGCCTTGGTGCGTCATAGCAAGCATTCCACGGCTCTCTGAACTAATCATTGCCTTTCTTGTTTATCAATATTTTTATAATCTGAAAACTTTGAAAGAACAAAAATGTATCTACACTGTCATTATATCTATATATAATTGCAAAAGATGACTTTATATAAAAGCACAAAAGAATGTCTTTATAGGACATTACTAGTCTAATTGAAATTTGATGCAGCCAGATTAATTGCAATCAACTTGACAAATTCAATTCAATACGTGCCATTCCAATTTTCCATGGTGCTCTTGTTTTTACTTTTTCATCTGAACATCAAAAGCATAAAGCCAGTCTTACAGAAGTCTGATTGTATATCAGTGCTGCAGTCTCAATTATCATTCATACTTGTAGTCTTGTCAGAGAAAGATATCAAATCTTTTTGACATAATCTGCTTTCCATGAAGCTGTACTGTCCTCATTAGACTTACGGTGAGAGTTTAAACTATTGCCACACAGTGACAGGACTATCTAGGTTCTTCTACTTTTTGCTACTTTCTAGTAGGAAATAAGGTGAGTAGGAATTGGGGGTTAACTTGTTCACTTCTTCCGGATGGCTGGAAGCACTGCTTTCCCCTTGCTTGTGACTTTTGCTACATGTTTACCCTTGTGTCCAAGTCCAATAATTGTGTTTTAGAAATAACAAGTTGATTCCCTTACCTGCTGGTTGGCAGTCAATACTGTATGCAACAATAACTGGAGCATACACAGAGAACTGGAAGATGTTACAGAGCTCTGTTCAAGACCCATGTCTTTCTGGCACTGAAGACAAGGCCAGACATCCTATATGGTGCATGCATATGTGTATATATATATATATATATATATATACACACACACACACTCTATATTGTGCTGTGTTTCACCTTAAGTAGCACCAGGGACCTCTAAGAAGCTAAAGGCTCTTAAGAATTTATGAAATTACTACCTAAATAAAAGTTGTGTTTCCAGTTTCCCTGTAAAAGTACTTAAGAAAAGTATTATGAATACATTTTCTGCTCTGGTTATAGATATACATACATTTAGGGATGTTTACAAAGTCCATTCAGAAATCTTCACAATAGTCTCAGGATTTTGCTTCCATGGGCTAGGAAACCAGTACCTGCAGTGCTCTGAAAGGTCCTCAGTGTTTCTCAGTGTTTCACTTAGTGACAAAAGAATCACTTTCCAAGCTTGATCTCATCCTTAACTATGTATAATTCACACATTTTATTTCAGAGGCAAGTGCAAATATCTGTCTGTTAGGAAGGGTCCCTTCTTCCTTCCCTTCCACCCCAATTTGATGTGAAACTTCAAATGATGCATGAAGAGCTTTTGTAAGAGCAGTGCTTTGGCATTTTAAAGAAATTCATTTGACCATTCATATCAAGTCTTCTTTAATATTTAAGTGAACTGGTAGGTACACCAGCCTGGGGTTTCTGTTTGTTTGTTTGTTTGCTTGGGGCTTTTGGGGGAAAAAAGTTTTCTGATTTCACCATTTATTTTCAGCTCCGGCATTTTATTCTTAGGGGAAGCTTTAGGGTTTTCATTGATTCATATGATAACACAGTTCTGACAATCTGACAATCTCTTACATTCCTTCTTCTTTCTCTTAAGGACCCATTCATTGCTTGTTATCTGCCTGGAATTTGTGAGTGTCTTCTCTTTGGTGGGCAACATTTCATTATACCTCTTAATCACCATCTTAGTACAAAGCAGAGTTCTCCTTAAAGCTCTAGAAATTTCCTGCAACAAATGCAAGACATATTATGTGATGCATCTTCTATTCAGGGGATTCTTTGATCAGACTGCACTCACTGGTATTGACCTTGTCATGGGGTTGTGATAGCTCATGCATCTCTGGCGAAAACTTATGCCCAGTATTATGCGAACTGCTCCCATATGCTATGCACAGTATGCGTGTTGCAGTAACGTTACAGCTAGTTTTCAGACTACTGACAAACTTGACAACAGTTGGATGGCCTCTGTGTAACAGCAGAAAGTAGAAGTGTGTTTGAGAATCTGTTGTTTCCTAAAATAATTATCTGTTCTTAAAGACAGTGTAAAGCAGAAGTTGTCTAGAAGAGGCTGCCAGGATTTATAGATCTTTATGGTTACTTCGTGTTCCTTAAAACTTGCAACTTTTCCCCTCAACTGAAATTGCTTTCTTGTTTTTATTTTATTTTTTTTTTTTTTGCCTATTTTGACGTTGGTGGTGTTGTTTTAAAAGATGGTAAATTAGTTTCCCAGTAATTAGTTAAAGATGGTAGATTAGTTTCCCATCCCACATAGATGCTGTTCTAATCCAACTTTTACTGTTGGTGCTAGGCCTCGTTGTTTTTCTCTCTTTCAACACACTGGAACTTGTGGAAGCTGTATTTTCAGCCAGCTGTGACTCACTGTTCTGAAGCTGGAGAGCATTTGAGCCATCAGTGAGGTAAGGAGGAAAGCAAACAAGTTAAAAATCTCAGATTCAGAGGCAATATCAATTGATTTGTCTATGTAAATGCTATGTAAATGAAAAGAATTGATAGGCTATTATCATATTTACTTTTCTTTAATTATTATTCTCCTGCAGTTCACCTTTAGGCAAGTTTTCCTTGAAAAAAATTTTTGCTAAATCCTCGTGATGCTGAAACTCAATTATCTGTGCAACAGTGCAATTCATCTTGATTTTTTCTGTTGTTTTGCTCATGAGGTATATGTGAAGGTTATGTACAAAGCAAGAATCACTACAGAGATTTATTCTGTTTAGGTTAAAGGGTTTGCCAAATACTGTATCTGATGTCTTTCTGTTATGTGTGTTTATTAGAAAGTGTTAATAAGCAAAGAGACTGGATGGCAAGGAGTCTTCTTGGTTTAGTTTTATCTAAAAGTAACTTATACTCCATCTACTGAACAACAATGTAACAAAAGTGTATATCTTCCTGTTGCTGTATCAAATATCCTGGTTTTACCCTCAGAAGAACAGGCAGTTGTGTATTGGCCGCAGAGTGGGGTTTTCCATAGGTTCAAAAGGATACACATTTAAACTGGAGTTTGGGAAGACAAAGGTCAATTTACATGCTTTTATTCACAGTAGCCTGTATTAATTCTTAATCTCTCTGAGAGTCACCCATGATTTTGTACCAGGTGTGCGGAAATTATTTTTGGACATTACTTTCTTTTGCTGCCCTGACTGATGTATCAAGAAACAGAATGAGATACATGAAAGAAAAAAAAATAACGAAGCAAAGAGATACTGATTTAGTTGTTAGCTACTGCCTGCAACTTAATACAATGTAGGTTTTGAAAGGAAAGATAAGAATCACTCCAGTCCCACGCCAAAGTTCCTATCATCCAATATCCAGAGGCGAGTTTGAACTTTTTCAGGCAGAGTTTAACTTTGAAACCTTAACCATAAACTAGTATTAAAGAAAAAGGAGATCATACAATCTTCATCTCCATTTTAGAGTTTCAAAAGAAAGCACTGTTCTCTGCCTAGCTGCACCACAGTTTGCATAGGTTCTGCACAAAGTCTGTCCTTTAAATGCCAAGTGAACAAAATCTCTTTGGGAAGACAGACATGGGATCACAAACTTCCGAATCCCATTTAGGCACTCAAATAAAAAACTAAGGTGCTTGCTAATGTCAGGACACATCTGCACATGCAGAGGCAAAACTCTGTGGTCTGACACAACTCTAGAGGTAGAGACCTAATGGTCCTCAGCAGTGTATCTCTGAGTTCTCTGTCTCTGAGGAAACAGAGCAGGGCTTCCAGGATTACACCTCAAAAACTTTGTCCTTAATTTCCTGTTAAGTAGTCTTTAATCATTTGGGCCTTCAGGACTACACTTGCAGCCCAAAAAGCCAGTCGTATCCTGGGCTGCATCAAAAGGAGCATGACCAGCAGGTCAAAGGAGGTGATCC
>JBAFWW010025921.1:0-27324 GCA_036873685.1 Agapornis canus
AAGAGAAGAGAAGAGAAGAGAAGAGAAGAGAAGAGAAGAGAAGAGAAGAGAGAAGGGAAATGTGTTCATCCATCCTATTCTTCAGATGTACTGGATGAGAAGATCTTGTCATGCATTAGTATTGAAAGGCATTTGATTGCCAGTTCTATCATCATTAGCTGACCACATTCTTGCTTTTGTTGCTTAAGAGATTGGTCTGGGATGACCTCATTTAGATGAAAGAAAAAAATATTCTTTTTCAGATAGAATGAGGACAAATCTACACATCTTCAGCAGCTCAATACACAAGCCCCAGTTACGTCAAAACGAAGTCTTAGTGAGATCAGTAGGGACAGAATTGCAGAAGAAATCTATGTAAGTGTCTTAAAAGGTTAATGTTCTTGCTGACTAAGATGTACAAAATGCTTTTTTTTTTTTTTTTGCAAGCAGGTTTGCAGAGTAGCCTCCTTTGAACCCATATGACCACAAAGTCATACAAGTACGTTACCTGTTTTCTGCTGATCGCCCTTCTGACTTTAAATATTCAAAATTCTAGCGATCATGAAATATCCAAATGTGAAGAAATTTCTGCAGCTAACTGAGGCTGACTTCCAAATCTGTAGCTTTTTGATCTCCTAAAGATC
Organism: Agapornis canus; assembly: GCA_036873685.1. Lineage (NCBI taxonomy): Eukaryota > Metazoa > Chordata > Aves > Psittaciformes > Psittacidae > Agapornis > Agapornis canus. Next base: position 624 of record JBAFWW010025921.1, read on the forward strand.
TGAGAGCATTTTGTAGTTTACACTTACACAGAGGTGCTTCAAAAGAGATGTGATTGTCTCATGCTCATAAAAAAAACATAATGAGTTATTTTATTTTTTAAAACATACAAGGCATTTATTTGTGTGGGTTTTTTTTCTAGGAAACCCCAAAGGTTTAAGAGACAAAAGATTCAAAGAGCATTAACTTTGAAAGAACACAAACACACATGCAAATTTTATATTCATATTGTTTCTTTCTTATATAAAAAGTGTAAGCATTCCACTAAACTGAAGAAATCTACCTTAATGCCTTTTCTGAATGATACTTTGTCATCTTTAATGGAGTAAATACATATAAAGCTCAAGGGACATGAACTTACTGTTAACAGAAAAGGTGAAGTTCAAGAAGAAATACTGAAAATTCTTAAGATCTCTATTTTCCATGTGATAATAGGGATAATATTTTCTGTGTGATAATAGTGATATGATTTTCTGCATTATTTTAGAACAATCCATGTATGTTTTAATCAAGTAAAGATCATAATTGAGAGGAAAAAATGAAGTGAAAACATTTTATAAGTAAAAAGTCTTTATTTGAGAATAATTTGTAGTTTGCGTAAATAACCTAGATCACTTGAACTCATCAACAAAGGTTAGGATACCCACATTTGGAAATAACTGAACTTTGCACATAGTTTCCACTTGTTTTCAATTGATATTTCATTGTTTTTCATATTTCAATTTGATATTTTATTTGATTGTTTTCATTCATATTTCTTTTCTTTTCTTTTCTTTTTCCTTTTTTTTAGCCCCCATGACAGTAAGCAGGGCAGTCAATTATCTCTGTAATATCTGATATGGGAAGAAGATGCATTCTCTCCACACTTATTCACTTATTTTTTTTCTCCATAAGTGAAGGAATCAAATATTCTTTAAAAATGCAAAGAATTTACAAGACTGCACAGAGTTGGCATTATTTTCTTATTGTTTTTCCAAAAGAACCTTGAGAATGTTGGATACACTTGAACTGAATACTGTGATTTATTTTAGAGGTAGAGTTGTTCAATTTGGTGCTTAGCTTTCTTTTTGTCTTCCCTGTACATATATCCACTAAGAGCAGAAGTTGCTGGGCACTGCTTAAAATTGTTTTGTATTTCTTACAGGTATACCATGTGGGTTCCTTTGAGATATTCAATACAAATCTTTCTTGGAGCATGTGTAGCCCCAAAATGGAAAAAACAAAACCTCCAAACTCTCCCCTTCTAACTTCAACAACTATTTTCAAAGAAGCTCTCCAGGTCCCTTATCTCATTAGTACACCTGACGGCTCTGCCTAGCAGCTTTCCCATCTCTCTCCAGAGCCCCGGCAGTGTCCAAAATGACTGCTATAAGCAATGTGTTTGTCTATTGTTTCAAGTGAAATATGGAGAGAATGTAACATTCTTTGTTTGAGTATCATATTTTTCTTCACTACAAGCTATTGTCTGCTTGAATATATGCCTGATGAAATTGGAGAGACTTATATAGGTTTCATGAATTATGAAGATTGTTTTACCTACATAAAACTATTAAAAAACTTATAGCAATAAAATATATACATATATAAACCACATATGAATTTATAAAATTTAGAAATTTCCAATTCCAAGATTTTCTGAAGAAATACAAGCTTTTTTTCTGCATTAATTGCCCACTTTGTATACATTATGCTTGGTTTTTCCACATTTCTTGCTATTAGCATACTATTTTTTTTGGTAGGGTGTTGGTTTCATTCACTGGAAAAGATAGATAGTTTCTGTTGAGTTATTTAATATTTTCACTATTCACCCCATGTCCTATTAACCCCACTACATGTAATTCTGTCCTGGTGGCAGAATAGCTTTCTTCCCTTTGGTTTGCTTGCCTACATTCTCCATCTACTTTTGATGACTGGAACTCACCAAGGCCCTAGTGTCATCAGCTTAGCCAGATTTCTTTCCTATGAAAAGCAGTGTATAAGGAAATAAGGAAAACAAGTTGAGGAACAAAGATGGTGCAATTCTGGATCTTGTTCCATCGTGCCACTGGTGCGTGAAGGTGACACATACACCCAGGTGATCCCAGGTGCAGAATTCATGTGCAGCCACAGAATCATGTGATGTTTTAAAAAAAAATCCTATCAGCCTTCCATCTGGCTTTCTTAGGTAGCCAAGTACTGCAAAAATATTGTCCTTCTATGTGTAATGAATTTGACTTCAAAATACCCATTAGTTAATGTAAAAAGATAGTCTCCTTTTGCATATGAGTAAGAAGTGTACAAAGAAGCTGCAGCTTAAACTTTTCAAACACAAACCCATTGATTTTTTCAAAGTCCTTAGCATGCTTAAAGCATTTTCTATATATGTTTCCCGCAGCATTACTTACAGATGCAATTATTCGGGTTGTCTATAAAACAGGACATAGATTCTCAAAATGGTTACCCAGAAAATAAGAAATTAGGAGACAGTTATTTATGAAAAGCATAGTATGAGTAAGTGACTGTCATAACTTTAACCCAGAAACCATGCAGCCATTCGCTCACTCCCCCTTCTCTTCCTCCCCAAGCTCCTGGAGGGATGAGAAGGAGAATCAAAATAATGTAACTCCCACAGGTTGAGATAAAAAAGCCCAGTAACTAAGGTATAACACAAAACCACTACTGCTATCACCAGTAATAATAATGGTAAGGGAACTATCAAGGGAAGAGAATACAACTCCTCACCACCTGGAGACCAATACCCAGCCCAACTCAAGCAGTGATCTAACCCTTCTGGGTAACTGCCCCCAGTTTATATAGTGAGCATGATGTGTTGTGGTATGGAATAACTCTTTGGCTACTTTGGGTCAGGTGTCTTGTCTCTGCTTTCTCCCAGCTTCTCTTCCTCCCTGGCAGAGCATGAGACTCAGGAAGTCCTTGGTCAGAGTAGACATTACTGAGCAACAACTAAAAACATCAGTGTTATCAGCATTGTTCCAAGGCTCAAAGTCAAAAACACAGTACTGCACCAGCTACTAAGAAGGAGAAAAAGACTGCTACTGCTGAGCCCAGGACAGTTCTCTACAGTGAATGTTGATTATGAAACTTCGTGGCTGTGTTTTATTCACCAAGAGATGAATGAGGACCTCGTTTTCAAAAGTATCCTGCAGTTACATATAATTTGAACTCCCTCTTTGAGGAGGAAAGGACAACATAAGAATGAGGGGGTGATATGAAAACATGGTATTGGGCAACAGGTTTTACACATACAGTGCAGACTTGAGAGCACCATACCTAGTGTTTTATATCCAAGAAATAATTTTGTAAGCACAAAATGATAGGTATCAGTGGTTGTAAAAAGTAAAACCTACATTAAACAGTTCTGCAGAATTGACTCTTCTGTTCTTGTCTTAATTTTCTAAATAGAGCTATGTCACAGTTGGTCTAAAATAAAAATGGTACTATATAAAATATTAGCACTGAGTATTGTAAACAAATTTTGTGCTTTATCTGTTTTTACAGTGAAATTTTATGTGCTTATTTCCTTCTTTTCTATCATAACCACATTTAAATAAGCCACTATTTAATAGTTTCATCTGTTAGTAAATTTTTATTCTTTCCTTAATTAAAGAAGTTAATTATACCATTGTAGTATTTGAGTATACAACACTGTCTCATGTTAATGCTTGCTTTCACTGTTTGAAATTTTAGATATATTTACTGTATCTTCTCTGTAGCAGATGTTCTTGTGTTACAGGGATTTGGAATAAATCTTGTCACTGTTGCTCAGCTTGCCTTTAGTAGAGAATTCAGACTGATATCCTCACAGCAGTAAGGCTTGCTCTCAATGTTTCTGTCTATTGCATGTGTAATTTTATATTAAAAGAAAGCTATTTAATCCCTTCCTTACATTAAGGATAATTTACCTCTTGCTGCACAGTTTAATGGTGTTCTACAATTGACCAGAAATTCCTATGACTTCAGTATTTAACCCTAAGGAAATACGGAAAAAACTGTACCTAAGTAGTTAACACCAAACTGTAGATTTAAAAATAAATAATACAAAATTTGTCAATAACTCCTGCAAAGAATCTTCATCTAAACTGGAGATTATTGATTGGTTAATGCCTAAAAGTCAATACTGCCCCTTCTCATGATGCTTTTTTTAATGGCCTTTTGTCATGAATTATATGAATTTATGCAAAAGTGTGTGTTGTCCTTCATCAAGGAAACAAGCAACTGCTGGGCGTAGGATGGAAGCTTCTGGTCGAAGATGCAATGCACTGTATTAAAAAACAAAACAACAGTAAAAACATGAAAATGATATGACTATGTATCCTGAATTTTATCTTGAGTAGTTAATCCAAACTGCTGCACAAATGAGTTAATTTGATTGCATGCATGTCTCTAATCAGAAGGATACAGTGATTGCAAACTAAGCCATCAGAAGGCAGGAAATGATAAAATGGTGACACCTGTAAAGGCTGTGACTGGTTTCTGTAGGAATCTGGGAATGACACTGCTGCTTCTCTTTGTTTCTGAGCATAGAAAAGTAACACATTGCTTGGCTTCAGTGGACTGTGTACTCTGAGCTCTGCCGCACCTTAATTTGAAGTATTCCTTGTAGCAATAATACTGTTTATTTCATGAGCTGTTCAGGGAGGGTAAGTTTCAAATGTTTTAGGCTGATTACTGGTTTGTTTTTTTTGTTTGGTTTTTTTTTTTTGTTTGGTTGGTTTTTTTTTTTTTCTCTTTCTGTTTGCTATACTTCAGTTTCTTGTCTCTTGAAATTGCATGTGTAGCTCTGTGCCTCCATTCTGAGGAAGGGAAAGTCTGAATTTCTGTAGTGCAGTTCAGCAGTGGTAGGAGAGCATGTTTGTGCATGTAGAAGAAAATGCAGGAGAAACCATATACTCAGAGACATTCCAGGTTTATAAAAGATGAAAGACAAAGCCAAGTCCCTTTTGTACCCCTGTGTTCATTTGGGATTATAGAAAGTGGGATTTTTTTTTTCCTCAGTTGCTGTGTACTGCTCCTTCTGCAGTACAGGAATGTTTGGCAGCAGTATGGCCATATATACCTATGGATATGTAGCTCTTTGCTGTTGCTACAGCATGAAATCCCCGTGGCCAATACATTTAATTGTAAATGCACAGTTGTTTAACAAATGTAGGGTGCAAAGTGTTCAGGAGATGAGGATGTAGTAAACAGTTTACCAAAAGACTGAGGAGGATCCTACCTAATTTTTTTGGCTTATTAGCTGCATGTGACCTACATGTACATAATTCAGTATAGTATTTTGAACACTGAACAAATGTTTTGATCGTAGGATGGTTTGGGTTGGAAGGGACCTTTAAAGATCATCTAGTTCATCTGGAGGAGGATGGTAGTACTTGTTTTTAATTTTGGTTTCCCCCATGCCCTGCTCTGAGCTGTAACACCCTAACTGTAGGTTAACCATAGGCACTTTTCTCCCATGGGCTTGGCAGATGAGTGTGACTGTGGTTCAGCCTGACAGGGTGTCTTTAGGTGGAGCTTGTTTGTGCTGAGCTGTGCTTAGATATTTGCAGGAAGTGGCAGGGGTGGGATGGCCACTGACTGGGACTGACATAAAATGTGCCATCAAAAGGGGTCATTTTCAAGATGGGTGCTGGAATGTAACAGGAATCATGTATGTTTATTTCCAACTCCAGTATCTAGATTAAAAAGAACATTGCTAGTTTTGGACTAGGGCATCATAGGACTGGTATGAAGTGGGGTTTTTTAGTGGGGTGTTATGTAGTAAGGCATCACCAATTTATTCTTGGAATTTCATAGTGAAATTCTTATTTTGTTGGCATCATACACACTTGGTCAGTTAGAAGCAAAATTTGGTGAAGATTAATGCAATGTAACTTCAGCTGATGAGGCAGTGCAAGCAAGTCAACTTTACTCTTTGTAAGGTGCAGGATGAACAGGAACTTTGCGAGTAGGATGAAAAAAGGAAGTTTGGTCATGAAGTACGCTGTCTCAAGTAAAGGAGGTTAAACATGTACTGTGATAAAGGGTGCTTGGAAGCACATTAAATACAGGAAGTGTTGTTGATCTCTTGTCCCTGATAATTGTGGTTCAAGAGTAATATCCTGTTCTGTCTGCTTATGCAGCATTCATTAGAAAAGGCTTTCTCTTCAGAGCCATTCAGTTACAGCAGTTCCTCAATTTATAGAATTCCAAGGGTTTTGCTAATGGCAAAGGCTTAATCTTGATATTGAAGAGTTTAGCTTCAGTGGAGATACGAGCACATGATTTTTTTTCCTGTGGACAGTGACTGGTCCAGCAGCAAAAAATAAAGGTAATTTAAATGTGGGGTTTATCACTAAGGTTTTTTCATTTATCATTTCAACAGTTGAGTTCATTTTTTTGTAAAACACAATCTGGATGTAACGGAGTCCCAAGATACATGGTGTTCTTCCAAAATTAAGTTACAAAATTTGATTTTAAAATCATGGTAGACAGTGTCGCATGCACCAGGTTTTTTAGTGCATTTAACAACATTAATTCACTGTGTTCATATTACTAGTTTTGCTCAAATTGAAATTAAAGCAAGGGTTTCATTTGAGTCTTCATGCTATTTCAAATGTATCATATTTAAATAAACTTCTTCTTTGTCTGAAACCTCCAAGTTCACGTACTTGGACTGCAAAAGCTTGTCTTTAATCTGAATGTTTTGACTAAGAAGTACATTAATTATTGGGGTGGAGGTGTTGGTGTCTGGCTGTGCTTTTTAAAATCTGTGAATCTGAGTAAAAATTAAAGGAAAAGCTCATTTCAGGACTGTAGGCTTACTTTTATGTTCTGAAGTTATATGCAGGTAATCCTTTGAGTCTGATACTGACCTCACTTTGAGAGCAAGCTGTGCTGTGTAGGCTATGGGGACAGAGATGTAGGGGGGTAACATCCTAGAATGCTGCACTGTGGTTAGCCTCCATTAGTCTGAGCATCACTGCTACTGTTTGGCTTACAAATATATAGAAATTGGTAGCTATTTTTCCCAAACATACAATGTTTTTAAGTGTGAAAGCATTGGGTTTTTTTCCATACTTTCCTCTTACAGTTTTCCTCTGCAGTTTTTTTGGAATGTTGCTGCTGCAACATTTTTCTTGTAGCTAGCCCCACTCCCCTGGTATGTGTTTATTTTCCTATATGTGATGAAACTCAGAAGATATTAGCGAGCCAAATACCTTCCAAGGCTATGGCCTTTCTCTTTCACATAGTTCTGTTTTCCTCTCCAGGCTCCATATGGGAGTATAGGGCTCATGGCTTGACCAGGATGTTTGGAAGTAACATTGTAAGGTTGTGGGTTTTCCTGGGTGGGGTAGATTGTATTTAATGTATTTCTGTATAGACCAATAAGGGACAAATGTCCCAACCATAATCATTCTTTGAACTTTCAAGAGATTTTAAAAATTATTCAAAACAGGAAGACACCTCAAAAATTGGGAGTTGTTCCATATTGTAAACACTCTATAAGGAGTCCAACTAATTTTGTAACCAGTTGGCTGATTTATTTTTTTAATTGCAGTCAAGGAATATTTGGAGATATTACCAGCAGTGGTGGTAACAAACTCATGTGCACTTAATTAGAAAGCCGTTAAAAGTACTTTTCAGGCTTTTCTTACTATAGGTTACTTATAACCAAATATATAGGTTACCAGTAGTTTAACGTATCTCGTATCCTATTTACTCATTTGTTTTTCTTTTTAAACATAGTAAATGTTTGGGATTTTATCTTGAGTTTTGCCTATTTGAATTTTTTAACTCGGGTGCAGTTGCTGACCGTATCTTAAGCTTCAGGACTAATGTTGACATATATTTCTCTTTAATGCTTCACACTTCAAATAAGTGGTCCATTTGTCAAGTATTTATAAGAGGATATGAAGGAGATGGATATAGTCCTGGCTACTCAAGTGAATATTTTTTTCCTTTTTTTTTAAGAAGTTACCACAAAACAAAAAAAAGGTGATGGAATGTGTCAGATTTTAAAAAATAAACCTGTTTTTTTGCAGTCAGAATGGATTTGTGCAGGAGGTTCTTAGTGTATGTCTTCCAGCACCATGCTGTCACATAGGGCAGTACTTAACCAGCTCTGTAACTAATGTGACCAAACTTTGTATCAAATTTTGTTTGGTGGCACATATTACAGTTTAAAACTTCAGGTTCAAATGGGAATGAATAGTAAGTATTTCTTTAAAACATCAAGAAATATGAAGGCTTATTGGTGATCTGAGATTTTTTTTTTTAATATACTTGTGTTTTGCTGTATTAAATAGACTAACAGGAATTTCAAAGATAAGTATGTTCTCTAACCTTACTGGAAATTTCTGATGTGTTATCTGATATATTGATATTCTAGTGGACTCAGTTTATATGGAATCATGTGACATAGTTATTGAGATCATAAAAAGATCATTGCCTAAAAATTTCATAAAGGTGTTGGCAGTTAGTAATGCTTAAATGGCATCTGACTAGACTTATTTTAGTGACAGTTCCCAATAAAAAGAGAAGCAATCTGAGAGGTTTCTAAGGTTCATGTATTGGGAAGGAAGTAATTTAAAAAAAACACCTTATTTTGATACTAAAGTACTTGGATCTGAATCAGGGCTTCATTTCCCTGCCCATGGCGAGGTGTTTGAAACTAGATGATCTTAAGTTCCTTTCCAACCCTAACTATTCTATATATGATTCATTATCCATTAATGCTGCTAACTAATCACTGAAGTCAGGTTGACAATAAATGTGACATCACTTTATGTCACGAGATTAATTGTTATTAATTGTAAAAATGCACAAAGCATATTTAGGTGGAAAACACTAGTATTACATTTTTTGGGTAACAAGTTTAGTTTTCATAATTTAACACATTAAAGTCAATGTATACAGGATTTGGATTGAAGTTCCTATTTTAGTATGCCTCTCATTGTTACTGATTTGTATTTTCATGCTTTGTGACTGTAATTTTATCAGAACTCATTACATTAAAATTCTGTGGGTTTGTTTTCCTTGCTGTTATGTATAGGCCACTTGTCTGTAATTGAGATTCTGGGGACATCAGTGGAGTGCCCAGATTATTGATGTCTTCAATGTAATTACTTAGGGGGCTTTCATATTTCTAAATGTTTGTGAATGCCTTTTTTTTTTTTCTCTCCGTGCTGTTCATTTTCAGTGCTCGGTAACAACTACAGATACAGTTGTATGTGCTGATAGCCCTTTTTTGAAAATAAAAGCCAACCAGTGAAAAATCCCTACTGTAATTTTGAAAGATGAAATAGCAGTAAGCTATTTTTAGTGTAAAAGAAGAGGTCTTGAAATGTGTTACTGTTTTCCTTATGTTGATGGAAATAATAGGAAACAAGACAATCCAAAATGTGCTTCTGTGGAATTGGTTACAAGCAAAATCACTTTACAGCAAAGATGGTGTTTATTTTGTAAATGTAGAGCTGTTACTGAAGACATAAAATCAGAGCAGCAAACACTCCTTAGCATGCCAGTCTATATGTAAAGTGAAAAAATTAGTTGGAGAATAGCTTTTTAAAACTTAAGAGATTCTACTTTTTAAAGTAGTTTAATTGGAAGATAGTTTCTCACTAATAGATTATTTGAAAGTTTTTGTTTTAAAGTACTTATTTATTTTGAATGTTGAGAGAAATAGTTACAGTGTAGATTTTTTTTCTTTCTAATTGAGACAAAGCAACTTGTTATATAAATCTGTGCAGTGAAATTAGTACATAAAAGGCAACACATGTTACTTTTAAGAGTCCAAGAGTTTATTAATAAAACCACTTCGCTGTCCTTCTACATATTCTGATTGTCAGGTTTCTAACTGTATTATGTCTTTAGGAAGTAAAAAACTTACATCTTTGTGCATTTGGTGTTAACCCTGGGAACAATTTGAGAAACATTTTACTTGTAACCACTGCAACAGACCAGCATTGAGATGCTTACTTAGGTGTATATGTTCTAGTTCAACTCTGACTAGTTTTCTTCAAGTAATGCTGGCCAAACAACTGTTTCCACCACATGTATGAAAATCTGTGTAACATGGCAAACCGTCAGTATTACAAAACTGAGGGATTAAGAGTTGTGGTTTTAAATTTTGCTTAGTGGTGTATTTCCTGTTTTAGATTCACTGCTTATGTTCAAAGGAACTTATTTATGAAAGTACCTTTTCCTCCTGAAATGCCTGGAAGATTTTATTAAAAATTTGCTTTAAATGTTAAAAGATATTGAATAAAGGAGAGGAGACTGAGAGCTGTTCAGTGTTAGAAATGTGCACCAGTACAACTTTATCTGTCGCATCATGTACCAGGGCCTACCCCCTGTCAGCAAATGCATTCATTTTAGCTGACTTACTTTGGTGGAGTGCAAAGTAGTAGGACGTTTGGAGGAATAACTTTTTTGTCTCTAACTCTTGACCATATGGGTTTCACTGTTCATCATTGCAAGTATATTTCCGTTTAATGAACGTTAATGGGGATTTACTCTTTAAGGTAGCTAATTTCTGTCTATATCTGAATCATCTTTCTGGAGAAGCGGTTTAGGCTGCAATTGGTTATGAAATAGATGTCTTTCCATAGATGTTTCTATTTGCATAGCATTTACTTACAAATTGTGATAGGAGGAGGTAGGGGAGATGGACTGGAATAAACCTCACTTGTAAAGAAACAGCATTTAAATAGATGCAAAATCATGCAAAGTCCACCATCTAAAATACCTGAAGTTTCTCAAAACTCTTTGTTACCATCAGTTTTTTTGTTCCTTAACTTTATAGTACATTTAATTGTTCTGGTACACTAACTATACTTGAGTTCTTTATTTTTTTTATTGTAACTTTTCCTCTAGTTTCTCTTTAATTTTGTCATAATATGAGTGTGGGACCTTAAATGTTTAATATTAATTAAAATAACTTCAGTTTTGTTCTTTCTGTTCTATAGAAGAGTATCTGAAGAATTTTTTACAAATTTTATCTTGGAAATTAGCTTATTCATTATGTTTAATTTTAGGAAATGGTGCTCTTGCAGAACATTCTGAAAATGTGCATATTTCAGGAGTGTCAACGGGTAAGTCATTTTTTTGTAATGTTTAAATTTCATGCATGACTTAAATAGTAAATATTGAAAGCCACCTGGTATCTTATGAAGAGATATTTGGCTATAAAAATTATTACTGCCTTTTGCAGCATGTAATAAGGAATGAAGCAACTGGAACATGGAAAAATTGTCATAAGATAAAATTGATACCTGCATGCTCATGAACAGATTATGCCTTTCTAAGTGGACTGCTTAATTATTTTTCCATACAAACATTGAACTAAGAGAAAAGTTGGTTTAAGTTGAATTGATATTTTCTTTCCATAGTAAAGTTTTCATGAAATGAAATTTATTGAAATGTAATTTTGGACATTGCTACTATCAAATAATATAAATCCAGGAGTTTTGTGTTTTACCTGATTAGATTGAAGCAGTAACTGAAATTACTGTACAGTTGACTGCACAGTTTGCTTAATACAAGAAGAAAAGAGTTTCAGAACTCATGAAACTGAGAAACTGATGAGATGCTGAGGATATGTGGGGTATAAGCACCACACATTGCTCATAGATCACTGTGTTCCCTTCCAGTAAATCAGTCTTGGGCCTCTTCTGGGCAGGAGCCATGGCTGGGAGTGTTCTGTGTTACTGATGTGACTGTATGTCTGTTAAGGCATTAGGTGATACGTGTCTGTAGCCTTTGTTCTTCAGATTTTAAACAGTGTCAGCTAAGCTGGTTGTGTTTTCTGATACAGATACTCAGAATGTGTGTAACTGGGAAGATAAACACCCTTCTTCAGTGGATAGAATACAAGCCTGATTCTTTTCATAGGGAAGCTTTCAATAATCCCTGGGAATCACACAGATTTTCACAATTTTCTCCTAAAATAAGAGTCAAAATATGAATGCATCCTTTTTGACAACAGCTTGCAGATGTTGCTGTAGTTACTCCTGTAGTATTGCTTCAAATATTACATTGCTACTTGTGCACATGGTGAAGATTTCTGGATGAATGTGTGGACAGTGGGTGGTCTCTGTTACCCTAGGTTACTTTCTTTTTCCCTTTCACCATTTGCCACAGAGACTGTCAGAAGTCTGATTATAGAAGGTCTTTGCTACCCATTCTTGTGATCATGGAGAAAGTTGTTCCTGTGCAGCAGTAGTAATGCACCAAGTATATTGTATACTACTTTCATGGCACACTGTAATTAATAAATGACAGCACAGGTACTTGCCACAGTTGGAACAGTTGTTGCTGGAATTGCATTGTCCAAGATACACAGGCTAAAATCTAGCTATGTAGCTTTCAGGATATGTTTTAACAGCCCTTCACCTCATTGTTTAGTTCAACAGCCATGTCACAGGTTGCAATACAAGCAGAAAAGCATCTGTTGGGTAAGAAGCGAATGGAATTTTTGACTCTGCTTTCAGTACTTTGGCCAGCATGCTTGAATAGGCCGTGCCAAGAAGAGAACATAATGTCCTTTCTGCACAGAATAACAGCAGCTGGTAGACAGACCTTTTGACCACTGAGAAGGAAGATCCAGTGAGGACTTCCATTTTAAAAAAAAATGTTAAATAAATAAAGCTATCTAGAAAAGCAGTTTGTTGTCCTTTGTTGTATTATAACATTCCAGCTGGGGAAAAATAAATGTCTTGCTCTTAAAAGTTTCTGTCTTAACATAAGGTTAAAGCTCTTTAACTAGAGAATTTTGAGATAATGGGGATGGGGGTGGTCTTTCAATGAAAACCTGGAGAAAGTGTGTAGACAGATCTGGTGGCATTTTCCTTACAGGGTTTGTATGTACATCTTAAATGTTAGATTTATGGCTCAAGTATAAAAGATGTGAATGGATTTAGATAATTTTTGAGTTCTTTCAAAACCATCTGGTTTTCCCAAACATTTTTTATTGAACTTGCAGATTATATGGTTCATCAAGCATACCTGGACAGCTTTATATTTATCAGAACAATTTTAAGCAGAGTTATAAAATAGAACCAAAAATATCTGGCCTTTAATCTTTCTAAATCCAACTTTAACTTGGTTTTGAAAACAAGTGATTTTCTTGGACAGTTGCTACTGAGAAGGGATTTAAAATGAAATTATTGTCTTGATGGTAGATTTCCTATCATGCTGCCACTGTAAGGCTACATGACCTACCTTACTAAATTATGTTTTAATAGCACAGACCTCCTTGGTCTTTGGTATTTATGCTTCTGCTGTATATTATATCTGCCAAGTTACAGGTACACCTCTAATATATGAGCCTGCTTTTACTGCCAACAGCAGTAATGGAATATTGTCTCTTGTATATAAGCTATCACTAGAGAACAAGCATGAAATACTTTCAGGTCTATCTCTGGGGTATGTTGCACCATAATTGTCACAACTGCAAAACCCATCTCCCCTTTTTTCCTCTCCTTTTCGCCCTGCACCCCTTCTTAAAGAACTTCTGCATTGGTGAAAACACTTGTCCCTAACAAAAAAAAATACAGTGATTCCTTTTCACTGAGTGTGTCTCTGTATTGCAGGGCAAAGAGTTTTTTAAATGAAAGCTTTTCAGCTTGACCTGGAGGCAAAGATTCATATGCCTTCTTCTCCTGTAGTTCCAAATAAGACTTTCAGTGGCTCCTGAGAGTTACAAATGCAATAATTATCCTCCCTATTCATGGTTTAGACTTTATCGCAACATTATTCTCTTTTTACTCTAAGCTGTTTTAAACACCTTCAGATCATTTATCCAGCTGCATTCATGTCCTTACCATGTCCAATATAATGCACACCTTATCATCTTGTGGTTCACATTGAAAGCTAATTCTTTTATCTTTTCAACTAATCTCCTGGCATTACTGTGAAGATAAATCCCTAATCTCCTTCTCCCTGCTTTTCTGAAGTGACTTTTTTCCTTGACATGTTGTTCACTGTTACTACAGGTACTTCTCTAGATATTGCTATACAGAATTTTTGCATAGGTTTCTTAATGATTTTCTTGTAACTTGCAAGTTGAATTCAGTAGTGTGAAGTTTTCACTGGCTCTCTTCTGTTTACCAGCCAACATCCCATAGGTCATTTACAGTCATGTTCCATAATGTGGGGTGGTGAACAAATTTCAGGAAGAAGGGAATAAGGAAAACTATTGTATGTGGTTTTAAAAGGTCTCAAGAAAATACGGGCACAGCTTATCCTCTCAGCATTATTTATTTTTTTTACTATTATTTTGCACTTTAGCCTGTGAAACATCTCTCGTCCTAATTGGAATATGGGGCAGAGTTACAGGAACATAACAAACAATTGCAGATAGAGTGTTAATAAAATAGAGGCTCATAAAGGAAAGAGTTTAAAAGAGGTAAGAGATGGGTGAGCAGAATTGCAGAAAGAATGTAAGAGGAATGAAGGCAAAGACAACACCCATATAGAAAGGTTTATGCAGGAGGGATTTGTTTCCACCCAAAAATCTTATGGCCATCAGCAGGAGATTCAAAAACATCTTTGGTACTTCATCACTGTGTCTTTGCTTCTCTATAATGCAGCCTTCCCAATATGTTTTGTGCTTCTGTCTCAATAGCAGACTTTTTTTTTTTTTTCCCCTCTGACTCCTCTATTTTTCATTGTGCTGTTTTCTCATGTATTTTTAGTAGTTTAGTATTTATGATAAATTATTCTAAACCTACTCACTTTTCCTGTTATTTTAAGTTCCTGTAGACATAACTGACCTGTATGGTAAATGCCTACAGGGCCACTAGCAATGGAAATTAAAGTGCACGTTCTTAACAACTTAGCATAAAGATGTTTGCCTCTGTTAATACGTATTTGTGTTACAAAATGTAAACATTTTTTTTTGTTGTTCTACATTCTCTATGCTTACAAACTCATGAAGAAAATGTATGTTACATTATATTCTCAAAAGCTTTAGAAGAAACTCAGGTAGGGAATTGATCTGAAAAGGCTTGCTATTGTCTCTGTAGAGTGCCTTTAAGACTGTTGTTCTTCAAAAGGTTACCCTTGATTTTAAAAATCTTGCTGAGAAATTATTCTCTCTGAAAATGATAGCACTTCTGAAGTGCAGCATCTATACAGTTGATCTTGACCTTTATACACTTTTTAAGCAAGTGGGACATTCTGTTGTCTCCTGAGTTATAAATAAGGAATATCGGTGCATGCATGTGTGCTAAGTATTCAAGTACATTATCTAGCTAACCTGAAGGAAGGCTCGCTCCCTCGTAATTCCCTTCTCAAGTCTGTTACCTTTTATTTTTTGAACCCCCACTTTTTCATATGCACACTTTTATTTCATTTTTGGTTGTTTGTTTCTGTTTTTTTCTTCTCTACAGTTATTGTTCACCTTACCCTGTATTTAATGCCTGAGATCATTCTTGCTTCCTCATGCCCTTGTTAGCATCTCCCCATATTGGATGGTCCTGGAAATGGTCATACTTTGCCCTCAGCTCTTGAGAGTTAGTTTTTGTGGAAACAGAGAAAAAGCGATCTTAATTAAAGTAACATAGAAAAGATAGTGATGTCTTTGGTATTGCAAAGTCAAAAAAATCTGAGTTTGAATAAAACTGGAAGTTTTCATGGTGTTCTGAAAGTGCTACCTTGGTTATACAGGTTTTCTATGTGGAGTTTCTTCCATTTAAACTCATGTAATGAGTAAAAGTTACTGCCTGTGGTACTGCAGGGGTTGGATTTGGTAGACTCTAATCGTCAGGGTGCAGTGACCACTGTGCCAGCATAGGATGTTACAAAGCTAATTACATAGTAATTTAAAGTTGCTATAGCGGTGTTTGGAGGTTCCTATTCAGCAGATGCATGCTGTACATTTACAGCATGCTTAAGTTTTTGGAGGTGAACTTTATAAAATTGAGAGCACATATGTTGAATGGGTTATTTTTATCTTCTGGTGTAAGATTTTTCTTTGTCAGGCAGCTTGTAAGACTTTCTTGTTCTCTGTAATAAGGTCTCATGCCAGTTTGTAAATATCTAAAACCAGGTGAATATAGTAGTAGTGTAGTTTCAGCTGAAGGCAACTTATTTTAACCTGAGCACTATTTAATAACAAAGTACCTCATGGTATATAGCTTGACAAACATCTACAACCTTGGAACAAAATGTTACCTGCATTCTAGTTTTTTTGCAAGATTTTGTTTGAACCTATTGAAACTGATATTTTACTTTCAACATTTAGTTGTGAATAACCAGATTTTCTTCTCAATACTTCCATTTCCTTGTACTTTACATACTGTAAAGTATATCCAGATCATTCATACAGGAACAGTCTTCCAAAATGTCATAGTGTTAGAGCACCACCTATAGGGTTTGCTCAAAATTAAAACAATAACATTTCCAGAGAATAATTGATTGAATATTCTAATGAATAATATCTTTCTGTATTTTGAGAATGTTTTGTTCCTAGATGTTAGGACAGGTCTTATGTTCTATATCTAAATTATGTTAGTACTTAACTGTGCAGCCGTGAATGAGGCTTTGATAAGAAATATGAAAAACTATATAAAGCAATGTATTCTTTCAGCTGTACCTGAAAACAGTAAATCTGCTGGTTTTTGTTTCTAGATTTGTGTATTTAGGGTAATACAGAAAATTCAGACGTATGTGAGCATTTCAATCTTACAGTAGTCTTAAACCTATTATTAGAAATGTATTCATTATGCCATATAGAAATCTTTTAAGTAACAATAATAATTCAGGAACATAACTTTTTATTGTTTAAGAGCTAGATAATTTCAAGTCCTCATAGTCTTGAAAAAGATATCTGAAAAGCTTGATTGTGAATAAAAATAAAAAGTAGCCTGTTTACAAAATATTGCAACTTTTGCACTATTATAAATGCAGTGGCTTCTTAATTGTATTTGCTCATGGCATCATTTCTGATTTTATTTTAATCACATACATATAAAGAGCTCTCAAAGCTTTTGATCATCACACAATAATGAAAATATTTCCTCATTTGTAATAGTTCTTGTGTTTAAACTGTAGTTTGTAACTGATTATGCTATGGTAAACTTTGAGAGCTCACAGTAGCAGTGAGGAATTTGTGAAATAAAAGCACAGAATGCAATTATTTTTAATGTGAGTTCTGACCTTTGAAACTTCATCATAATTCCAAGCTCTGTAGTGAGAGTATTCTGGTCTTCCTATTTATGTGAAGGTTGAGAATATGCAATATGACAGGTGTTGGATATAAGGCTGTTAAGGGAGGGGAGTACTTTCGTGGTTTTGTTTGGCTGGCAAGTACATTACCTGAAGTAAAACCAGCAGAGCTGATGAACACTCCAGTAGAAGGAACAAGCAACTGAGTTAAGGCCAGTGCTGAAACCCACATCTATAATAAAGTAAGAATACAAATGGCTGAGTTACTTCAGTTGCATACAATTAGCCCTATAAAGTATAAGCTTTCTAGTCCATTATCAGAAATGTAGTTGCATAAGTCCCTTTTAAGAATAATCTCTTGTGAACCTAACTTTTAATATCTCTACATGAAAGTGTGCTGCAGATAGTGCTCTGTGCATTCCAAGCATTTGGAATTGTGTGTATGAAGATCATTTCCGTGCTAAGGGCTGAAAGGGGGTATTTAAATGATGGCCAAGCACTGGGTCTTCCTAAGACAGAAAATTTCAGCTGCTTGATTATTTTATATGATTTCTTTTTCACCTTCTAATGCATTTGTTCAGCATAAGGTATAAATGCATGACTAAATTGAACTGTATCTTTATGAAAGCTTAAACAGGAAAATCTTTTCATTTTCATAGTAAAGTTAAAGGCTGTATCAAATAATTTTTTTTCATCTGTACTATTAATTGACATTAGTATAATGCACTGGCAACACTGGAAAATATTTTGAAGTGTGTTCCTTATGAATTCCTTTAGACATTGTTTTTATTGCTGTGTCATTTAACTCAGTGTGCTCTTTTCCCTGATTAGTGCTGGTTAACTTTTTTTCTGTCCTACTACCTTTTTAAAGACAAAATTAATCAGATCGCTTTCAAATATATATGTTGGGTATGGGGTTTTTTTTTTGTTTGTTTTGTTTTGTTTTTTTAGCTTGTGGAGATATTCCAGAACAAATTAGATCACCAAGCGGGACAATCACAAGCCCGGGATGGCCCTCTGAGTATCCTGCCCGAATCAACTGTAGCTGGTACATTCATGCAAACCCAGGGGAGATCATTACTATAAGGTAACGATGCTGCTGTATTAACCACATGGGTTAAAGAAGTACTGACTAGACATTTTAAGCTGCTAATTTTATGTGTACCGGCTTTCTTTTCCCTCCTGTAAATGTAGGATTTCTGGTATGTGTGTTTTCTGCCTTTCCTTTTAACTGATTTGCTCTCACACAGCCATGTAACATTTGTTTTCAACTGGAGAACTGGAAACTCAAAAAAATGTCTATGTGCTCTTTTGTTTTTAATGTCTCTGAAATCTAAGAATTCTGTTTTAAAAATGTCCAGGGAAATTCTGTAACTCTTCTGCTTTGAAATCTCATGATATGATTAAAAATGACAGGGTACAAATAGTAAATTAGTAGATATGATTGCGGTTTTGGAAGTACTGAATTTTGAGGCAGGGAGCTCCTCCGTTTCACATATCTTGTAACTTTTCTAAATAAGTAGTGTAAAAAAGTTCCATGTTGGTTCAAATTCTCATCAGTTCATATCCTATTACTGCCACAAGGGAAATCAAGGCTTGTTATAGCATCAAGATACAAATTAGTACCGCTTCAGAGGCTGATCATGAAACTGCATTAGCTGCAGATTTACTTCAGTTTCCAGTAGAGACTTGCTGACCTAAGAAGCAGCTCTTCATTATGAAGTATTTGCTTTGACATCAGTTACACATTTAAAGTACAGCTTTTTAATTTAAACAGTTTCTGCTAAATATAAAATTGGCATAAATGCAATGTAAAGTAGGTAGGAATGAATGCTTTCTCAACTTTTTTCATACTTGTTTAATAAAACTTTGAGTTTTTTTTTTTCCTTTCAAGCTGTTTTCTTCCACTGATACATTTCATATATTGTTTCTGGTTTACTGCTCTATTGTCTGTACAGACCTGGTTTGCCCAGACTCTTTCCTCTACACACTTCATTTCCATGACACTGTGTCTTGATATAGTTGTAGCCATACCATGACATTCCATGACATATCTATTGGGTAAGCAAGTAGTGCAACTGGAAGAAAATCTTACCTGAAATCATAGTTCTGAACAATTTAGCTGTATTTATGATGTGAAGTCATATTGGCTAAATGTAGCATTAACTTAAACCACTTAGTAGTATATGAAAATCATATTCAATGAGACTTAAAAACAATTTCATGAATGGATATTTTTTTTTGTTCATTTTTAGATGAAAGCTTAATTTTTTGTAGCTAAACTGAACTTCAAGTACTGCAGGCAATAGTCTGGTTGATAGAATGGATCTTTGCTCTCCTCACAACATAAAAGCATCATCACCACAAGGTTAAATTGTATTCTTACATTGATAGAAAAACGTGCTTTCTTTCAGAACAAAAAAGAACTTGGAGTTAATTTTCATTTTTTTATGTGTATTATATGTATTATGCAGTTGAGTATCAATTTTGACCTTTTTTGTTTGTTCCTTTTTTTCAGCTTTCAAGACTTTGATGTTCAGGGATCACGACGATGCAGCTCAGATTGGTTAACAATTGGAAGCTACAAAAATATCGAAGGCTATAGAGCGTGTGGCTCCTCCATTCCTTCACCATACATCTCTTCACAGGATCATGTTTGGATCAGGTTTCATTCAGATGATAGCATCTCCCGAAAAGGCTTCAGATTGGCCTACTTTGCTGGTATGTTTCAACTGATACCTAATACAGTTTTATGGTTTCATTTATTTGTGTCCTGTTTCAAGAACTACGTCCTTGTAGCGAAGTCCAGTATATGTATTTTATGCAGTCTGTTCAAGGCTTAGTAAAATCAGGGAAAAGTTCACTATTAATAGTAGGCTACTGGAAGTTTCTTTTATATAGTTTAAGATTCAAAATGTTTTCATCAGACAAAAATTAGTTCAGGATAGTTGGGTAGACTTCTGAGTGCCATAAATATGGCAAGAGAAGGAAAAAATGGCAGGAAATTTTTTACATTTAGTATAGAAATTGCATAATCTTTTCCCATCTCCAGAAGTATGCTGTCTTCAAATAAACTAAAACATTAAACCCCCCTAACATTATTACTATGATAGGTTACTCTGGCCAAGTACAGACATGGTTCTGTACGTGAAAATTTTTCTTGGGCAATTCAAGTATGCGATAAGCTAGTTATTGGTAATAGTAGTTTGGGAGTGTTTTCTAGGCAATTATTTCTGTAGTAGCTGTTGCCAAGAGAGACGAGGAAGCCAGTCACAGGTAAAAGACTAGTTCCAAACTTTTTCTGGCCTTATGAGGTGTTTTACAGTTTTATGAAATAGCATGATTATGGTGTTCTACCCTAAAGACTGGATTAGATTCTTCTTTGTTTCATAGTCGTTTCTGCCTTTGTTTCATAGTCTGTTACTCCCTCCAAATGTGTGCCTGTGTCCACTCTCTGGACTGCTCTGTATACCAACTTTTGACTCTTCCATAAAGCTGTCCATACTCTTCCACCCATCAGGACTATTCCACCAAGATTCAGTAAAAGTAGCCCTGATTTCCTGTAGCCTGAAGCTGTATTTGTTCCTGTTGAGTATTCTGCATTCTGTGTGGTGGCTTCCTCCACACTGTCAGCCTTTCACAGACCTGAACGTTCCAGGACTTGTCCTTCCTCTTCTGTCACCTGTTTTCAAGCCTACAAAAAGGTTCCCTCTGCTGGCTCCTTGCAGCTCAGCAAGTCTTGAGAGAACTAATGCATGCTTTACTTCACCTTTGTTGGTGGTTCAGCTTTCAGGACAGTGTTCTACTTAGATTTTGTTTACTGTCTCACCAAAAAAGATGAAAGGACAGGAGGTCAAACCACTGTCTCCTCTACTACTGTTCCTCAACTACTGTTGTAAACTGACCTGCCTGTAGCTAAAGAGCTGAAAAATCTGCTTTAATAATGGTCTTGTCAGCTTGTGAGTGTCAAAACAGACTCCTGAAATACTAACATTTTTTGCTACACATTCAGCTGTGCCATTATGGGTTTTTTTTTATTTCTGCTCATTAGGATCATGCAGTAGTGCTTGCTTGAATGCCTCAATGGACTATTTAATTCATAGTTGCTAAGGCTATTCTCAAAGGTGGCCTGTGGTCTTAGAAAAAGGGAAAAAATAGTGATACTGTTGGGTTTTTCCTACATTCATTTGTAAAAGCCTTAGCATTTCTGAAATTTTTTAAATGCTGATGTTGCACCTTTAAAAAAATATTTCAAGTTAGAGTATTTCTCTTTAATGCTGTATAAGATACTAAAATAGCAAAAAGGAGAACTGAGGTTCTGTATCAGTTGACCTATCACAGCAGATTAGCTGCAGCAGGGGAAATTCTTTATCATTTCATGTGGTTAAGCACTGGAACTTTGAAAATACTTGATTGGACAAGGCTCTGAAGAACTGCAGTTATCCTTGCTTTGAGCAGATGTTTTGATTAGGTGACCTCCAGAGATCCATCCCAGTCTGAATTGTTCTCTTGTAAAACAAGATAGAACCTGCTTCTTCTGTAGGGCCATCTGCATTGCAGAATTTTTTGATTTTTTTTTTTTTGGAGGGTTGACCTTGGCAGTTTGTTTTCTAGCAAATTTTGCAGTCTCTATCATGTTTTTTAGGAATTGCAGTGATTTTAAATGATACAACAGTATTTGCCTCAGCTAAGCTGGTGCAGGGCTCAAATACCTTGTTTCCCAGCTGTGCTTCTATGTTTAACGTCGCTTGAACTTTAATAAATGAGGGCCTGAAAAATATTCTCATCTTACAAGTGTGGTAGTAGCCAGTAGTCCACATTTTCTTAAATAAAGGTGTTTCTTAATTATTTATTTTCCTTCAGAATAAAAAAAAAAAAAAATTACCAAAACCCCCACACACTTCCATGTTTTCTGGATCATTAACTTGGATCATTAACTTTTAAAGTGTAATTTTGTATTCAGACACGCATGTGTTTTTGCATTTGCTGGACTCTCCTCTTATTTATTGAAGGAGAGACAGGAGCAAACAATGGGAAGAGGTGAGGACAGAGGTTTGGGTTTGGTTGGTGGTAATGGGTAATTTTCAGCTGTTAGCTTCTCTCTTGCCATAGAGTTTTTCTGTACAAAGTAAGAACCTACGGAAACAGGAGACAGGTCTGACTGCTTTTACAAGAAAGAATTCAAGGAGGTAACTGGCACTGCAGAACAAAATGTTTCTGTATTTCAGATGAGAGGGAGGAAACAGTATTTTGTGACTTAGTTCTAGCATGTTAGAAGTCTGATTTTTCAATCACTATATAGTAGCATTGTTTTCTTCCTCAGATTGAATGTTTCCTCAGATTGAAGTTATCTGACTGAAAGACACTAAGGATGAGGCTCATGCTGATGTACTGTCAGACCTTCAACTTGAAAAAAACTGTTTTATCTTGAAACTTCCTGAAAGTTGTGATTTACAGAGACATTAAATAGTTGTTTTGCCATTCTGAACTACCTGGTGCAGCAGATAAATATGTGGCAAACTATAAAGTGCTAAATCTAAAAGAGATTTTTATCTTTTTTTGGGTTTGTTTGGTTTTTGTTTGTTTTTTTTTTTTTTTATGGAAATCCGATGAACCAAACTTTGACTTTGACCAGTTTCATTGTGCTAATGGGAAGTGTATTCCAGAAAGCTGGAAATGCAATAACATGGATGAATGCGGAGACAACTCAGATGAAGAAATCTGTGCCAAAGCTAATCCTCCAACTGCTTCTTCCTTTCAGCCTTGTGCTCACAAACAGTTTCAGTGTCTTTCTCGCTTCACCAAGCTTTACACTTGCCTTCCAGAGTCTTTAAAATGTGATGGTAACATTGATTGTCTTGACCTAGGAGATGAAATAGACTGTGATGTGCCAACATGTGGGCAGTGGTTAAAATACTTCTATGGTACGTTCAGTTCTCCCAACTATCCTGACTTCTATCCACCTGGAAGCAATTGCACCTGGCTGATAGACACTGGTGATCATCGCAAAGTCATACTGCGATTCACTGATTTTAAACTTGATGGTACAGGTTACGGAGACTATGTCAAAATATATGATGGACTAGAGGAGAATCCACGGAGGCTGTTGCGTGTGCTAACAGCATTTGACTCTCATGCTCCCCTGACAGTTGTTTCATCCTCAGGACAGATACGAGTGCATTTTTGTGCTGACAAAGTAAATGCTGCAAGAGGATTCAATGCCACCTATCAAGTAGATGGCTTCTGTTTGCCCTGGGAAATCCCATGTGGTGGTAATTGGGGTTGCTACACAGAGCAGCAACGCTGTGATGGCTACTGGCACTGTCCAAATGGAAGGGATGAAACCAACTGCACTATGTGCCAAAGAGATGAGTTTCCCTGCTCTCGGAATGGTGTGTGCTACCCTCGCTCAGATCGCTGCAACTACCAGAATCATTGCCCTAATGGTTCAGATGAAAAAAACTGTTTCTTCTGTCAGCCAGGAAATTTTCATTGTAAAAATAACCGCTGTGTGTTTGAGAGCTGGGTCTGTGATTCTCAAGATGACTGTGGTGATGGCAGTGATGAAGAGAATTGCCCAGTCATTGTGCCCACTAGAGTAATAACTGCAGCTGTCATTGGAAGTCTTATTTGTGGATTGCTGCTTGTCATTGCACTGGGATGTACTTGTAAATTGTATTCACTCAGGATGTTTGAGCGAAGGTAAGTAGAAGAGGTGGCCTTGAGAACTTAGAAAGTATTTTCATCTTTTATTGTTACACTGGAAACATTTTTATCCTATAAAGTTATTGCATGTGCTTTCTAAAGGCATTGTTCCTTCTTCTTCTTTGACAGTAAAAATAGATTAGTTAATCACAGAATTTTCAAGTTGGAAGGGACCCAGGACTACCTAAAACTAAACCATCTGGCTAAGAGTTTCATCCAGATGCTCCCTGAACTCTGACAAGCTTGGTGCTCTGACCACTTCCCTGGGGAGCCTGTTCTAATGACTGACCCACACTCAGTGAAGTATTCTGATCACTAAACTATTGGGAGTTAGGCTTTCAGAATTTTTTTTTTTATTTATTTTTTTTTTTTACCAAAGAGAAAATTTGGGAAAGCTGCTTTTTTGCAACAAAGTATCTCAGTTGTGTATTTACCAGCCTGTTTCTTTCATTGTAAACTATGCATACTAGGGTTACACGTTCTTCAGTTTTTATAAAATAAGCATCTCTCATGCTGCCTTTTATATTTAGCCCATGGACTGTGTTTCTAAGAATTCATTATCGGGTTGGTTTTGTTCTTGTCTCAGCTGGACAGACCCATAGGAATGGCTACAAGGGCTTATTGTATATTCTTTGTCAATTAAGTTTCAGTTAAACTAATTAATCTGCTCAAATTTACTATTTCAGATTATAATAGTCTGATATAATTTCAAAGATATATATATATATGCACACACACATCCTAGTCTAATATTATGAAATCTCTTTTCTCTTTGAAAGATCATTTGAAACTCATTTGTCAAGAGTTGAGGCTGAACTGTTAAGAAGAGAAGCTCCTCCATCCTATGGACAGTTAATTGCCCAGGGTTTAATTCCACCAGTTGAAGATTTTCCAGTTTGTTCACCAAATCAGGTAAGATTCCAAAATAGCAGGCAGACCATTTAATTTTGAAGAGATTGAAATAAAGGTATTTTAACATTTAGCTGCATTTCCTTTTCTTCTTTTCAGACCAATACTATTATACTAAAGATTAGCCATTAGAAAAAATAATGATACAGTACAGTTTTCTTAGCAGGCATTTTTATGTTCTTAATGAATGCCAGTAATGCGCACAATAGAATCCCTCTTGCATGAAAAGGGATACATTAGTAAATCTAGTTGTAGGGGTCTGTATTATTGATGTTGTATAAGTAAAGTTTGAAAGATAGAGCTTCAGAATTTCGGAGGAAAGAATTCAGACTTCTAATACAAAATGGTAGTTCACGTCCACTGTGCATATACAGTTAGGTACTGTCATGCCTACTGTGCATAGAATAGATGATGGCAAAGGGAATGCTGTAATTTATAAAATTAACAGAAGTGAGTAACAAAGTAAGAGGTAGTAAATAGCAGTTAATAGTGTCTAGCCATCCTGATTTTCAGATGGATAAGTACCACAATTCCTGGTTGATGAATAAATTTATATCAAAACAACTTTTTCATTAAAAAAAATCAGTTATAATGCTCTTTGGAGAAATAACACAAGTGTTCAGTCTTAAGAGTCCTGCTGTAGTGCTGTATTAGAGTTGGTGTTAACTTGCATTTATGTGTTGCATTTAATACAGCAAGGTTTACTGTTAGCTAATATTGCTAAGCATGTAAGAATAATAGTTACAAGACCATAAGAAGGGGAACAGGTTTGTTGTTTTGTTGGTGGGGTTTTCGTTAGCTTTTTCTTTTTTCCCCTAATTTTGAACAGAACTGATCTTATTCTTTCACACGTACATGTTCACAAGTGGCAGCTGTGATCTGTCACAAAGGATTTTGCAGATGGAAAGGGAAAAATAAATTACAGTTCACTTGAGAGACTTTGGAAATATATCAGAAAATACTGTGAAGATTTTTTATTATTATTATTATTTAGGTAAATTACCACTAAACTTTATTAATAAATGTAATTCCTGTGGTAGAGCTAACTTGGAACAAACTGTTTCCTGCACATCCCTACCATGTATACAGTAATTCAAGGTTGGTGAATGTGAAGACATTTAGAAACCATTAACATTTTCAAACAAACATTGCTTGCTCAGACCAGGTTTTCATCATGAAACGCCACAAAGGTGGCCTAAAGATCGTGTGTTTTACTACAGTGAAATCTCCTGATAGAGAAGACAGTTCAGGAAAACCCAGACATGTAGTAATATGTCCATGAATATTTTCCAAATCATGGGCAAGGAAAGGTCACCTTGGTAGTTGAGAATTGAGACTCTTAGCTGAAGCACAAGTAAGGGATGCCCAATTCTAAGGTTTAGTATGTTTGTGTTACCTTACAATTTAAAAGTTTCAAGCAAAGTTTTAAGAAGAAAAAATCAGGCATACATTGTTCTATAGCTTAAGGGACTAGCAAATACATACTAAATTGGGAAATGTATGGTTTAGAACACACAAAACAATTTTAATTAAACAGAAGCATTAAGGCATTTTGAACCAAATTAATTGATTATGCCAGAAATAAATCAAACTACAAGCCCCTGCTAGAGAGGATATTTAATTTAGTCTCTATTCTAGGTAGCCCCATGGTAGTGGATAAGAAAGGCTCACCTCTGGTAAATTTTTCTGGAAGGTTTAATTTTTAAGCTCCTAAACTTTTTGAGGCATGTTTCTGTGTACTGTAAAATCCAAAGTGACTATTTTCTTGGTAAGATTGTATGAAACAGATCCTGCATACCTGTTGCGCTGGGTCTGCTGTGGGTCTGTGGATGTACTTTTCTGTAAGCAGTGTTCCACACTGTCCTGGGTTCTCCAGTAGCAGTCATTTTTCTCCTTAGTAGCTGGTGCAGTGCTGTGTTTTTAACTTTTAGCCTGGGAACA
>JBAFWW010025922.1:0-11274 GCA_036873685.1 Agapornis canus
GGGGCAGCCACAGCTTCTCTGAGCACCCTGTGCCAGCACCTCAGCACCCTCACAGCGAAGAACTTTTTCCTTTTATCTAGCCTGAACTTGCCCTGTTTCAGTTTGAACCCATCACCCCTTGTCCTATTACTACAGTCCCTGATGAAACATTCTGCTCCAGCATCCTTGCTAGGCCCCCTTCAGATACTAGAAGGCTGCTATGACTGTTTTCTAGCCAAAGTAGCAGGACTGTCTGGCATAAAGCATAATTATCTCATTGATGTCTGTAAGGACATAAAGCATATCTTCAGGACCAACTGTTGTGAAGGAAAACTGTAATCGTATCTTTAAATTTGTTGACATTCATAATAACTGTTATCCACTACATAGATTATGGTTTTTAAATTTGTTTATAGTGCATTTATTGTTTCTGCCTGCCTGAAGTAGTAGTAGAGTGCCAGATGGCATTCCTAGTAATCGTTTCACATATAAGAGATTTAACATGACTATCAATGTTTTAATTATGGATTTGGTTTTAAAATGTGTAGTCAGTTTGATAAAAGTGCATGTTTAACATAACTTTTTTTTAAAAAAGAGACTGAAATCCAGAAGTCTGGATAATTCACAGAAAAGATTTTAAAATAACATTATTTATAAAAAGTTTGGAGAAGCTGAATTTCGGTACACATATACGCGTATTTGTGTATTTAGGTCTTTAATAGATTGAAAGGATACAATATATTGCAGTAATAAAATCTGTAAACCCTAAATCCTCTTTGGTATCATGGCTGCAAATCAGAAGGGAGACTACAGAAATCAGCAGAGTTTTATAAGAGAGTGTAACTGGTTTAGATGAGAACTGAGTTTGGTATTTCTTTGAAGTGTTTTGAGTAGAGTGGCAGTTCTTTGGGAGAACAGGAGGGGTTAGCATGAAAACTATGAATACAGCTTGGGTTTTTTTTTTTAATAGCAGTATACTAGAGTTTCCAAGTATTTCTACATCAGTGTCTATGTTTAGAAGACCTAAGTCAGTAGAAGGAAGAGTGGATATTGAATATATTTTTAATGAAGTCTAAATTCTCTCCTTCTGGAAGGCTTTTTGTACTGCTTTCTGAAAGGTTTCATTGTCATTGCTCACAGTTGTTGGTCGTTTCAATTGTAAAGATAAATGTCAGAAATCCAAAGGTTAATAGGATAATGTGGAGATTAGTTTAAGAAAGCAATCAATTAGATATTATGATGAATTATTTGTGAAGCCAAACTATGAAGCAGACTCGACAAAGTAAACTGGTTGTCCTTCTTATATTAAAATTGCTGAATTCAAGAAGGCCATTTAAGACACTGTTTAAAAATTTCACTTATTCATAGTTAAAGATTGAGATAAGGTGAGGCAATGCACAGCCGAAGAACCACTAGCAATGAATCTGCCAGTTCTGTTCAGATAAAGAATCTGCTTTTAAGTAAAAGCAGAGATACTAACAGGAGGTGAGGGTGAGAAGTATGACTACTTTTAAGTGATCTCTGTTAAACTTCCATTGGAGTCAGTATCAGTTTTCTTGAGAAAGAACTGCTGCCATGAGATGTTCATGATGTGCTGATGGATCATCATCTGACATGATGGTTTTTATTCCATGGGGACATTGTAGTATGAGTAGTATTATGTAGATGCTAAAGCTACATGCACAGTGGCTTTCCACAAATAATTTTGTGATAAAAATATTTGATTAGATTATCACTAATTGACAATACTATATATTGTCATATGCAGGATTCAGAATCCATTATGGAAATTTAGGAATTGGTGTAATAATGGGACCCATTGGTTTATGTTATGTATTTGTTAGGATTGTCTATTTCAGAAGACTATGAGAAGTGAAAGGAGTTGCATAATAACTTGGTTTGGAAGAAAGTTTCTTCTTTATCCCAAGGGGTTGTTGGTTATTCTGAATAAAAAGTATAAATATGAAATAATGTAATTGTTTTTCTTCCTAATGTAATTGGTTTTTTTCCCAATGTAACTCCATGTCTCATAGTTGTGCTATTCAGAGCCCGTTGTAATGATGAGGTTTGATACACAGGTATTCATTCAGAAAGCACTGAATATTCAATACCTCTATCATAACAAAACCTATGTATTTTTTCATGACTGTAATTTTGGGTGATAATTTGGAGCTGAAAGCTTTTGTGTTAAGTTGTACTCGTGTTACATTTCTATTGCAGTAGAAGGGAAAGTGGGGTCGAAGTAGGATCTGTAAATATAACATTTGCAAAGTGAAGTTTCCTGTGAAATGACTTTGACAATTATCTAATAAAGAAACCACACTAAGACAAACATAGAATAAAACATGGACATAGGCAGTAATTGAAACTGAAATCAGAAACATTAGAAACATTTGCATATGAGTTTTCCTTTTCTCTCCTTCCTATAGGAAGATCGGGTAGTGAACCATTTGGCAGCAAAGATAATTGAAAATGTTTGCACTACTCTCTCTTGCCATGCACAAGGATTTATTACAGGAGAAGTTGGACCTATCTTGTGGTACCTTTTCACACATTCTACAGTAGATTCTTTGAAGATAACTGCTGTTTCGGTGAGGAATTCGCTTTCATGATACAGAAATATTGGGGGCTTTATTTTTCAGAATTATTCTAAATTGAGACTGAGATGGTTTTGAGCATGTTTACTGTATGTATGTGTGGTTATATTTCGGGTTACATTAAAACATATTTACAAATATTCTGAAATTGAAATCTGCACAGTGCTTATGAAAAGTCTTTGCGAGTCATCATTTTTTGGAACATACATTTTCTTATGATGGAGATCATGAGCTACGTTTGAAACATGCAATCTTTCAAATCATTGAATTTTTGCAAAATTAATTTTTACTTTTTTTTTTTGCGTGGTGTTTTACATGAAAAATGTTTATTCTTTCTATCTCGGACTTTTGCTCAGAAGGCATATTTGAAATCACTGTGTTACTTCCTATAAAATCATCAGGGGTATTCTTTGCCCTGAATCTGTAAGCTAATACAGGGTGAGAAGACAAACAGATCTATGACATGCAAGTAGGTTTGGAATAAAAAGATTTGTGAGGTAGAAAATACCTAGCAGGGCTGTGAGTTTAACCATACCCCCCAATGCAGGTAATATCTGAAGGACTGAACAGTAAGTTGATTTATTTTAAATTAAGTGTGGTAACTGGATGCTCATTTCCTGAGGAGCGCTCAGGCTCACCAATGTGTTTACTGTTGGCTTCCCAGACGGAAAACGGTAATGTTGCTGCAGCAGCAGTATGGGCTTAGACACATCTAGCATTGAGGTAACAAAGGAGAGAGAATTAAAAATAGAGCTGAAGGGGTAGGTGGTAGAATCAACTTATAATTTTCAAAAATATAAGTATGTATTAAATATTTACTTCAGCGTATATTTGTGGCAGAGCCTTTCCTGGGAAACAAACTGCTCAGGTACTGGGAAAATGTATTGGCCTTTCTGAACACTAAACTTATTTATAAGATATGTGTTACAAAAGCCTTTGTTCTGTGACACCTGAAATTCTTTGTGAAAACTTAGTCTTTGAGCTTATATGGGTAACAATGTGAAATATGCGTTTAAGCTTTATACAGGGCATTTATGGCTTAAGCTTGCTTGTAAGTCTGGATGGTTGGCTGCTTTTTTCAGAAAGATTCTTTTTGAGACTTTTACCTATTTGATCTGTGATTTTTTTTTTTTTATGTTTACATCAAGACTGTATATATGGTGTAAGACTGTAGATAAGAGTGATGATTTCCTTTACATACTGAGTATTTAAATAGGTCTGCACAATTCTCTTTCCTCCCACTACTTTTGCTGTAAGGGATGTTTTGTATCTTGTGCTTTCAGTTCTTGTCAGTCATTAGACTGGGCAGTTGTTAACTTGTTTGCTGTTAGATCTTAGCTCTTTATTTTTGTCTTTCAACTTGTCCTGAATTTTTTTGTTTCCATGCTATCCACTTGGAGAACTTTGCTTCGGCATTTACCATTCCCTTGACTCATACACCAGCCTTCCAGAGCTGCTCCGTTTTTAGGGGCTTATTGGACAGTTGTGCCTATTTCGTATGCCACAGTGAGCAGCATATCCCAGATGAGCAGTCTGAACTACATCCAAACACAACAGAGAAATATCACCAGAGGACATGTCAGTGGGTTCTTATGTTTACCCTCTTGAAAAGTCAGTTTCTTCTTGGACAATATAGTGTGTTTCAGGTAGGCAAGAGGGGTTTTTTTCTGCTCAGTAAGATGTGCAAGTTATACTTGTGATTCTCAAGAATATACTTGTCATCAGTGCAGACTCAGTGGAATCATGGCTTAGTATCATGAGTGCCATACGGTTTGCATACTTTAGGTGATGTTTCTAGTGACAGTGAGAAGAGAGGGTGGCTGTTTGCCCCCTCTATCCTCAGACTCTTTTGAGATCCCAGACCATTTGACCATCCCAGTGCTGTAAGGTTGAGATAAACCACTTGAAAATTCTTTCTTTGCCACAATATTTATGCTATGGGTAGCTAGCCTCTCTTAAGCATGGCTGGAGTTGCCTTTTTTCCACAGCATCCAATGAGAAGAAAAATCTTCATGCATCACAACAAGTGAGGAGATAGAAAATATCATAGATTTTGAGTTCCTTCACTTCTTGTCACTGTGGTAGAGCAACCTGATCTCTATGGGCTTCTTGCTCAACCAGGGATGTTAAATGCAGTGGCATGTATAGTAAGTTGCCATATTTATAGTGTAGTTCAAATTGAACTTTGGACTTGGTGATCATAAAAGTCTTTTCCAACCTAGCTGATTCCATGATTCTATCAAACATCTGGCACTATTGGATTGGCACTCTTCAGACTTGCAATGATACTGCTTTTGCCAAGCTTTTATATCCTGATATTTTTCCTTCCTTTATAATGCAGGTTGAAGAAAAAAAAACAAAACACCCCAACTCTTCCAAATAAACATGTTTTTCCTGTGAACTCAGTAGGCTTCCTGGAGATCATACCTTTTCCTTTCACGGTTACTGAGGTATTGCTTGCTCCAGACTAACATACTGGAGAGCTTTGAGTGAAAGCAGCAGTGAGGGAAACTGACATTGACTTTTCTGCATCCTTGGTCCAACAGCTTTGTGTCTTGTTTTTCTGGTCTTCATAGAAATTATTGCTATCTATGTAGCCAATTCTATCTCCTTCTTCCACTCAGATCATTTCATATAATTACGCTTAGGTCTGAGTATGTTCCTGGGTTTCCCACCATTCCCATCCCTCCCAGTGTTTTGGGGTTTGTGTCCTGTATCGGAAGTCTGAGGTTTTATTATTTTATACTGCAAATGAAGTGAATTAGCCAAGGAAGCTTATGAAGTGGGGTACACTAAGGTAGTACGCTAATTCTGTTGTTGCTTTGTAGTGAAACACTACAGTAATAAGAAGATGAATTTATTGATTGGATTTATTATGCAATGCTTGATGTAAGTCATGGTTATGTATTAATACTGCTGGGGTATTTTGGTTTATAATCTTAACTTTATTAAAAAAAAAAAACCCAACAATTAATATTGAAGTCTAACACAGGCAGATCTTTTAACAACTGAAATTTACAGAGATTTCAGTGACATACTGATTTTGAAAGTAAAGTGCCAGTGTATTCTTCAGCTATATCGGACAATTTCTGCATTCATTAAATTGTTCCTATAGATCTGTAAGCATTTATCTTCTGTATGGCCACATAAATTGAAATCATCAGTGTCCTGTTGTATTTCATTATGCAGCCATTCCTGCTTTCTTCAAATGTCTCCTGAAGAATTTATTCTTGACTGACTCCTACATTCACCCGTAAAAATACATTTCTGTTAACACGTGTCATACCTTTACCTAGAGCTAGCAGGCTGTTTGCAGGGAATAATTAGCAGTAAGGCAATATCAAATTTTACTTACGATTATTTTAATCAGTAATAAAAATACATCAAGAAGATTCTCTATCTTCAGTCTCTGGAATCAAGAAATGACATTTTACCTTGTCCTGCCTGTCAGAGGTGACAAACTGGGACTGTGTCTCTGTATTTTTGCTCACTTTGGAGTCCAGCATGCCTCGGGTAAGTATCACAGATTTTGCCTGTAGGAAAGCTGTCTTTTTATCATTTTACTAGGCTCAGAGAAGAAATAATGCTGTAAGGTGCCAAAGTAACATTCTGACAAACTCAGCAGCAAGAAGAATATATTCTTTTCAGTACACTGAAAGTTTTAAATTTGCTTTTTAAATAATTTTTGATTTTGAGATGACTTTTTCCATTGAAGGAGGAGTAACAGAACATAAGCCACTTGAATGGAAATGAATTTGGGAAGCTCAACATAATCATTTGGGGGCTTGTTTTGATATTGTTTTTCTTGAATGATTGGTGCTGAATAATTCCTGTCAGAGACTGGGGTATTGCAGATACATTAATGTATTCATTCTCAAACTTGAGAGTCATGGAGTACATCCTGAAAGGGTGAATGTTACCCAGCCACCGTATTGGCATGTAAGACCTGAAGGCAATGGATATTCTATGATAAGGAATAGGTGATCATAGACTCACAGAATGTCTCAAATACGAAGGGACTGGTAAGGATCACGGTAGAAGGGTTGAAGCTGCTGGGAGTAAAGGTGCTGGTTAAGGCTCTGCAGAGAGCAAGCACAGAGATGACAATTCTAAGAAAGGTTCTGCCAATGCCTTACTCTTGCTGTGATTATTTCCTATTCCAAGACTACTACTTACCTTTTCTCATCATTGGTTCCTAATTCCTGCACCACCACCTTTTGACCTGTCTCCATCTGTTTTCTCCAGATATTGATTTACTGAAGTGATTTAGGATACTTTGTGTTCTATCCCAGATTAAACTCTCTCCTGCTTTTCTGCTGAAGTGTTTGTTTCACTCCTACAGCAGAGCACTCTGTGACATACAAGCTGGTGGGAATTTAAAGCTTCATCCTTTGGCTGCTGTCTTCAAAGCTGCAGTGTGATCCTAGACAGCTATGTCTTTCCTACTAGATTTGCCTGAGGCTCATCTGGTGGCCTGTGGCAGTGGTCACCCTTGTGTGATGAGGTCTGCAGCAGAGAGCTGAGGCACTGGCAAATTTGTATACACCGTGTCAGCATTCCAAGTTAGCTCCATGTTGCTTTGACATGGAGTCCCAGCAGTTCACTGGTTATGTGACCCTTGAGAATAAGTTTAGTGGATGCACATACCTCCTGCACACTCTTGTTTTGAGAACTAAGACTAGAGGTGGAGAGGTGGAGAGCTGGATTGTAAAATAGAGCATGCTGTAGTAACAAGCTGAGATGGACTGTCTGTGTTCTAAAAGGTGTGGGGCTTGGAGAAAAAAAAAAGATGCAATCGATATGGTTACTGGACCAGAAAGTTCAAGGAAGAACAGGATCAGAGTAGATGAATAGTGTCAATAAAATGGCTGTTTAAACGTCATAAGCTTTTGATTCATTGCCTTTTATACCTTCTTTTTTATTTTATTAAGAGTGTTTTGAGTAATATTTCCAAGGGTACTGGTGAACTGGGCAGTTTCTGAGGTTCTTAAAAGGAAAGCTTTTCCCTGATTATAGTATTCTGTGGATTTAATTGGCTGCAGTTGCTCTTTAATGAGACCTGGCTACTGAATGCACTCCAGGTAAGCAGCAGTATCTAAATATAGCTGGTCTGAAGAGAACAAAGAAGTGGTAATATTGCCTACTTTTCAAGAAGAAAGTTGCTTTTAGAGATTGTCCATAAAACCACTTCATATTTCCACGTGTATCAAATTGAAATAATCCGTTTTCCTATCCTAACAAGGAAAATGAAATTTTTAATGTCTAAAGAGTCTTTATCTGGAGAGAACAAAAGCAGTCACAGTATCTTGAAGGCTGTATTTCCAGGAGTATCAAAAGGAAAAGCTGTGTTGACTTGGAGATTAATCCACCCTGGAGGCCATTTGGTGGTGTTTGCTACGAAATAGCTAAGTTAGTATGCACTGAATAGATTTGTGCTTGCTTCACTTGGGTACAGTCACTTTCTATTAGAATTATTTTAATCACTGATACTTGTAAATCAACTATTTGGAGACTAGTTTGCATGTTTACTATACTAAACACTGTTTCTAGACCTAAAGTAGTATCTAGATCTAAAGATGGACTGCCAATGGTGAACTACTACATATCAGATTATGGTCGATGAACAGAGAGAGAAACCAAAGATTCCTGCTTTTATTTGTGACAAGTATTTGTGTGGTGTGTGCCAGCTCTGTATTTTCTGCTGCCTGTACTGATTTCTACTACAGCATTATCTGATGCTGCCTTCATTCCGTGCTTGATAAAAACTCAATCATGGGCGAGCCCGCTTCATCATTACTGTTCTCCAGAAGGAAAGAGTAATGTGATTCTGTATGAGCTGATGTTATACCAAGTATTTCAGTTTCAGCTGCATGGAGTGCATAGCAGTATATCTAGAAGAATTCCAGGTGTCTCAAAACAAGTAGTCTTTTCCCCTAATACTTGTCTTATGAGTGGAACCTTATGAATTCTCTATATTCCTAAACTTTTGGAAAGTCTCCACCTGTTTTCATTCTCCCTATTTTTCTTGAGATCATAATCCCATAGAATAACTATCTTTTTTTCCACTTTTGTAGGCTTTATGCAGAATTACTCGTCACTCACCTAATGCTTTCCAGAGTGTCATTGAAAAAGTGGGATTACCAGCTGTACTAAATTCCTTAGCAAATGGAGTATCCAAAATTCAGCAGTACATGCTCACCATGTTCTTGGCAATGTTCTCATGCGGGATTCACCTACAGAGGCTGATTCAAGAAAAGGTTTGATTTCAGATTCACTGGCATGGGATTTCACTAACAGAAAGTTAAAATTGACTCTGGTAGTGGTTTTGTGCTTTTCAAATGCTTAACTTGGTGACATTTATGTATCTGAATAGCAGGAAATGAGGAATGTGTTTATTATGTATTTTTTGCTTAAAATCTAAATAATGAGGCGTATAGGTTTTTTTTCTCACAGATCTTCAAGAGATGGTACTAATGGGTATTGCAGCTAGAATTCAGTCAAATTGGAAAACTCTAGCCTGACCATAACTGATAACAGTCCGAAGGAAAAACGATAAGAAAGCATGGGGACAGCTGTTTGACATAGCTATCCCAGACATTTAAAAGAGAAAATAATGAGTGTCCTGGCTGATTCTAAAGCCATCTTTTATGCTCTCCTTAAAGGACCTCAGGCCAATTTGTAGATGAAATATCTTGCAGAAATTAGCATTTTAATAACTTAAGGTTTTCTTTGTAGTGTCACTGAATAAAACTACTGTTTCTGATTTATGTCTACTATAATTTTTGGAATAGACTATTAAAAGCTTTTTATTTTGATCATGAAATTATTCCATGTTTAGAAAAACAGTGTTGATTGTGGGGTTTTTTTTTGATAGTAAGTCTGCAAAATTCAAAAAGAAAAGTAATCCCCCACTGATTGGAAAGCGTAAAAATCACAAAGGAAATAGGAACTCTAGCTTGTGTTTTCGTGAGATATTCTGCTGTAATGTATGCTGTAACCTGACAGTCATAGAATCATAGAACCAACCTGCTTGGGAAAAGCCCTTCAAGCTCACCCAGTCCAACCGTTCCCATCCCTGCCCAGGCCACCACTAACCCATGGCACTGAGGCCTCGTCTCCACACTGTGTGAACACTTGCAGGGACGGTGCCTGCAGCCCTGCCCTGGGCAGCCTGTTCCA
The DNA here is from genome assembly GCA_036873685.1 of Agapornis canus. Classification (NCBI taxonomy): domain Eukaryota; kingdom Metazoa; phylum Chordata; class Aves; order Psittaciformes; family Psittacidae; genus Agapornis; species Agapornis canus. The sequence continues at coordinate 9,756 of JBAFWW010025922.1, forward strand.
ATGCCTGAGCACCCTCTGGGGAAGGAATTGTTCCTCAGCTCCATCTAAACCTGCCCTGGGGCAGCTTGAGGCCTGTTCCTCTTGTCCTGTCCCTTGTTCCTTGGGAGCAGAGACGGACCCCACCTTACTCCACCCTCCTGTCAGGCAGTTGTAGAGAGCGATAAGGTGCCCCTTATCATCCCCCTATGAGCTTTCTCCTTTCCAGACTAAACGCTTACTGAGGCTGCACTCAGTCTCCTCATCCAAGATCATCAACAAAGTTACTAAACTGGCCCTAATACCAAGCCCTGAGGGACATCACTTGTGACCCGTCACCAAGTAGATCTTATCTGCAACAGTCTTTTAGGATTCAATTGAGAGAGAGATCTATTTTGCTTAAATTATAGTTTATGATTTTGGAAGCAGAAAATAGATTTCTAGTTTTCTTGAATAGGATCTAAAAGTATAATCCTGCTCCTGAATAGAACTGCCAGGTCCTATCACATTACATGGAATAATGTTTTCTTGCTGAAACCTGTATTTAATAATCCATGCAACTTTCAATATTTCATGAGCAAGACACACAAGTCTACCTTAATGAGAGAAGGGAAAAGCAAAAACAAGTGGCTAGTGTTAGCCTACACATCATTTTGCCTCCTGTAGCATTTTTGTATGCTATAAGAGGCAGAAGGACCTCAGCGTTATGCAGGAGGTAGTGACAAGGTTGTGATTAGCTTTTTCATACAGCTGCAAACCAATATATTAAAAGATGCTTAAGCATATAAATTCAAGATGGAAATCATTAGATCATTTAACTTTCTATATGTTATCTGGAAACTCCCTTAGCTAACAAGACTTCAGGCTGTCCTTGTTTTCTACTCCTTTCAAGAACAGTGGTGAAACCAGATACAGAATAAATGCCGAAAGCAAAAGAGAAATGCAGTTCTGTGGTCATCTGTGCTAGTAGTCCAGAGAACTACAGTAGCTGAATGGGGCTGGGTTTTGTACCTCTCTGATACCAAGCCTTTCTGTTTTAGTTTCTTGTCTTGAAAACAAATAAAGTTGAAACGATGTTTTTAAAATAAAGTGTGGAAAAAGAACTCAAAATCCAAAACCTTTGCCACACTACAGCAGTAGATAAAAAAAAACAACCCCAAACCACTGCTAATTACTTCTGTTCTGCTGCCGAGAATTCACCTTTGAGTGAAAACCACTCATTCAGCTTTTCAAATGCAGTTAGGTTCTATCAGAGGTCAGATAATCGGGTAGGGTGGGCTTTATTTCTTTGGGTTTTTTTTTTTTCAAATGCTAAAAAGTAAAATTATTCAGATAGTTCCAGCAATACATAGTCACAACTGGGTTGTTTCTTCACTTCACTGTCAATAGTCTCTTTTTATCTTGGTCATATCCAATTATGGCATTGAATAGAAGAATATTCTTGCTTTCCAGAGCACGAGGACTGCTTTGATTTGAAGTTAAAATCATAGAATCACAGAAAGGTCTGGGTTAGAAAGGACCTTAAGATAATCCAGTTCCAACC
>JBAFWW010025923.1:13239-28209 GCA_036873685.1 Agapornis canus
TCCATTATAGCGCATTGAAAAAGCGAAGCACAATAGGAAGTATGAGCATTAGGAAATACGTAACAAAACATTCTGATTTTTTTTTTTTATTTCACATCTCCAAAATAAACTACAATTTTGCCATGTTGAAAAGTTCTTCCTTAAGTTAATAAAATCTGTCACTTTCCATAATGGTTGATTTGAAATAAGTCCACAGGTGCAGTATTCTGTTGTTCACAGCTTGGGAAGTCAAGACTTATAATAAAAAGCCTTCTGTGTTATGGTCCTCCTTCCCCATCAATTCACATCAAGTATTATTAGAATCATTTGACACCTCAGTGGTGCTTCCTCTGTGCTCAAACTGCAGAAGCAACAATGACATTTTACTGCTCTGCAGGTGCTGCTGTGTGTGGTCAGGAACACAGAAGTGTGGCCTGCTATTGTTCTACAGTAGCACTTTGATCTCAAACACAAAAAGCCACATAGCTGGCTGCCGTATTCATTCTTATGCAGGGTTTACATGGGTGAGAGAAAGAAGAGGGAACAGGAGATGGGCAATCCATAATATTTATTTCAACAAATGCTTCAAATCTTTTAAACATCATAAGAACATGGCTCATTAAACTACAACAGCCTTGAAATTGTGTTATAAAACCACAAAACAAAAATCAATAGTTCTGCTGGAAAGGAGGTAATGAAATATATTGAGTTGGTTGGAAAGTGGTTTGTATGAATCATAACATTATTATGTGCACATCACTTCTACTCCCAATATTTAAAGTTAACAAACTAGGGAGTGCTTTCTTTGCCATCAGTTAAACAGGTGCTACAAGGTGGTATTTATCAAAGTTATTTTCCAGACTCAATCCCTCCCCCATAAATAATGCTGGGATATAGGAGGCTTAGTAAAGGGAAATCAACTCAATGCATATTTGCTACCTGAGCTTCAGCTGTGGTATTATTTTACAGTCTGATCAATACCATGTTCCATAAGAGCAAAGTAAAAAGCTACAGCATCACCCTGAAGAGGCACTGTCGGTTTATTACTGAACCAGAAAGATGTAACATTTCTGGATTTAGTAAAGATTAAATTTGGTAGCAGCATCTGACCACTATAAAATACTTAAACTCTTTATTTCAAGTGTTTTGCAATGACTTGTCCAAATTCTCAGCAATGTTACATAAACACTTCTGGAATCAACATTCCTCCTGCTGAAAAAAAGTCTTCAGAATATTATTTTAAATTCTCATTTATTTTAAAATGAGGTTATTGCTCTTCAAGTGAATCCAGAGAAATTTGCTACTTTAAAATATTGTAACACAGGCAAGCAATGAAATTATTTAAAATATAAACACAGAGCAGTATGAGATGAAGGAACAGAGAAAAAGAACTCATGAAGAAGGCCTAAATTATTTGGTTCTCCCAGATGTTAATGTAGTTTTTTCACTCAGAAACAGCACAGTAAGGTTGTATCAAATATATCCCAGGAAAAAGTTAGCCATCTCCACCCACAGACCTTCACATTCACATGTGGTATTCTTTCTTAACATGTTTCTCAGGGAAAATCGACCATAAATACCTCTAAACAATAAAGAACAGAAGGAAGAAGACATAGAACAATATCTAAATGAGACTAGCACAACCCTCAGCAGCTATTAGCAGCCACTATACTCTCACCCTACTCAGAAATAAAAAAACAAGTCTCCCAAAACTGCCCACCCCTGCCAACTTCCCTTTGTAGTGTAATCAAGAGAAGACACCAAAAGCTTTCCACACTGAAATTAATGTTTAAAACATCAGTGCTCTATCCATGCAAGTCTTTGAAGAGGGAGTAAAGAAGAAAACCATATCTCAAAAGTCAATTGATGGAAGGAACTAAAAACAGTTTTTAAGACTGGTGCAGAGTGCATAGATTAACTATTTCCACTAAAAGAGAAAATACGTTGCATTAAATACAAGCTAAGCTCTGGGAAGAGAGGAATACAGAGAACAACCGGAGAACTCTGTACCTCTGATTTGCTGAAGGGAACCAAGATGAGATCAAATCCTTGATTGTGAACAAACTTATCCAAGAAATCTCCATAGCTGCCACTGCTGTAGCCAAACTTCTCTGCATATGTCTTCTTACACTATGAACATTGACAGGGTAGCTTGAGCTGTTTTACTGCATTTCAACCATTCCAAAGTCTCCGGTACTAGAGAGACTGTATTAGAGATCTGTCCTAATTGATGTGGGTCTGTACCATCATTTTAGATAGTTGTGTTGGCACTTGAAAGACTCAGAATGTCCACTCACCCCGGAGACTAAAAGCTTAGCTTTTTCCAAGCAGAAAAATCTCACTTCCTACTCCACATGAGCTTCTAACCCCCATGGGTGCTGGTTCTGCAGAAACTGAGGAAATGCCATCCTGTAAATGAACATCTCAGCTTCCCTTGAGCATGCAGAATGGGCTACTTTCTCCAGTTCCACCAGGGATCCTTTTGAAATTATACTTTGATTTTACAACTTAACAGGAGAGGGAGAAAAGGTGCTCCAGCTGGTAACTCTTGATCATTAGTCTTAAATTTATTTTAACTTTCTTGTTTTCTATAGTCTTGTCCTTCACCATCTCTACTGTTGCTAGAACCTTTTCTAGTAAGTCTCAACACCACACAGAGCCTTAATCCCTGAAAGAGGTAGAGAGGGAAAGAGGAAGGACGGAAGAAAGGAGTGAAGGAAAGAGAGAAGAAAGGAGGAAGGGAGGGAAGGAAGAAGGGAAAGAAGGAGGGAGGGAGGGAGAGAGGGACAGAATATGAGAGATAACTACTAATGTGGGAGACATATCACATCACCACAGGACTCTCTCTTACTGTATGCTGATTTCATCTGCCTAAAGTCAGATCTCCCAAAAAAACTTATTTGAAAATGCAGCAGCCTGGATTTGGCCCTCTAGAAAGGGCTAAGAATGTACTGCATACAGCTGCCCAAGATCACAACCATGTCAGCTACAGGTGTTTGACTACACCATGGCTCTATCAGCACACTGCCTCCCTGCTTGTACACCTAAAGACTAATCAAACAACAGACTGATGTCCACTGTCACAGAACTTGGGCCACAGCATTTGGGCCATGATTTTAAGTGACTTTGTGACAGCATGTTTTGAAAACCTAACTTCATGACAGAATAGCACTTAGTAAAAATCATGATTCTTTAGGATGGTTTAAATTGATCATTATATAAATAGAAATGGCAAAATAAAGCACTGGACAAGCTTGAAATGCAGGTCAAGCTGCAGAAGATTGGTGTGTGTGTGGAAATTGCTGCCCATGTTCTTAATTTTTCCTGTTCTTACTGTTACTGTTGTCAGCATCTTAATGCTCAGATAAAAAGAAAGTCCTTCAAGATGAATAGCAGATAAAATTAGGACTTCAGGTTTTAGCTGGCAATTATTTCAGGCTCCTGATGAAATGAAACTCACTCTGTTCTGTTTCTCCACAAGACAGTCTTGGAAAGAACACCTAAATGTAAGTGCAGCAAGCTGACTTGTACCACAAATGGCCAGCGTTTCAAAACCCAGAGTTATCCTTTCAGAAGCGAAGACTGCCACTGCCATGTATAGGGTTATAAAGAGCAATTGGTCAAATAGATAAAATCTCTCAGAGGATCCAAAATTACATCCTGTCTTTATCCTCATTCCTAGGACTCAACAGTAGAGCAGACAATGGACATGCCCATAGCTGCATTACAACACGTGGCTGCACTGCCGCGCTTGCTGCTCAGAATTTTATATCATACATGGAGATATACACTTTCTGGGGAAAAAACAAAACAAAACAAAACAAAACAAAACAAAACAAACAACCCACCATCAAGCAATGTTACAGAGGCTTGCATCAAAAGCAGATTTGGCAGAGGACTCCCATTTGTACACTTAATTACAGTACACTCTCCACTATGCCAAACTGGCACTAACCTTTTCACATCTTCCTACCTCACACACTATCCTCAAACAAACTAGTAAGTCAATAGAGCAACAAGTCTGACCCTAAACTGTTATAATGTAACATCATCCAGCATTTTTCTTCTGATTAAATATGACCTTTACAATTCCACATACTTTGTTTTACCATTTCTTTCATATATGGGGAATATATAAAGAGAATTCATTACGAGAAATCTAGGCTGAAAGTTATCTGTGATAAATATCACTGAAACTGAAAATCAGCTACAGGCACTTGTCTGCAAGGCAGCAAATGCAATTACTATTTCCTTGTACTGTGCTTGAGGAAGGGTCCTTTTGTCTACACAGAAACCTTTAAAAGATTACAGCTAGATTCAATAGTTCAGCAAAAAATCAGTATCTCTTAAGACAGAACTGGTGATTTGTTCTTACAAATGCAGTAAAAACATAAGCACAAATAACATGGCATCAGTTTTTAAACTTCATCTGGTAAGTGGCAAATGTTGTACTGAGGTACCAGCAGGGTACTTCCAGATGTTCTGGTAGATGCTGAAATTCAAAGTACCTGTTTTGTATTGGACATTTTATAACCATAGATAGTCCAAAAGAGTAGCCATGTATGGTACGTGTACATTTTAAAAGATCAATATGATATCTAAATATCCAAAATAAACAAAAATTAAAAGGTAGGGAACTATTGTTAGTATAATTTTACAAAGTACATCAAGAGATTTGAGCAACTTGCCCTAGGTCACCTATGTGCCCAGAGCCAGAGATGAAACTTCCATTTCCTAAGGTAGCCCCTCACACTTTAACATAAGCCTCCAAAGTTCCAAACCACGCACGTTGAAACCTAATAAATTCCATTCAGAAGGAAATTCCTTTATAACAATAAAGGAATATGTTGTACATCACGCTAGTGCATGCATCAATAGATAGAGGGTGAAAACAACAAGAAGATTGTACATTCAAGCAGAACCAATGTAGTAACTAAATTTCAGTATTACTGTCAACTTTTCATTTTCACTAATGGCTTTTAAGAAACCCGGACATTTTTCCTCAGCCTATTTTATCTTTTTCCTCCATTTGACAAATATTGATTTTCATTTCCTCCAAGTTTAAGTGTATTGAATGCTATTGTGACTGTTTTGTTTGCTTTTTTGTTTTTGTCTCAGCTTTATTGAGGATGCCAGCATGAATGAATACAGCCTTAGAAAGACAGAAATGGCTTAATAACTTTTCAAAGCCAGACGAGAACACAGGAGACCAGTCTACTTTTTTTGTGTAGGTCAAGCACAAAAAGTGCCTCTAGGTGACTATATGATGTCAATAAAGACCACTGAAGTAACAGCTTTGGTGTTTTAAGCTGTTACTGCTATTCTCTGTCATAACAGGGCAAATTATGGAGTATTCTCCCTCCACTTCAGTCTAAAATTAGACATACTATCTTAAAAACGCCTTTGGTGGCATTTTAAGCTAAGCCCATTTTGCAGGCAGTTGGCCCTTCAGGAGGCTTAGTTTGAAAGGTAACATCTCATGAAATCCTGGCTCAAACAAGCAGTAGATTTATGAATTCAAGGCCAGGTTGGACAGAGCCTTGAGTGACATGGTTTAGTGTGAGGTGTCCCTGCTTATGGCAGGGAGGTTGATCTTAAGGTCCTTTCAAACTTTAACTATTCTATGAGTCTATGAAACAAAACCATTCCCAAAGAGTACTATTATTTTTTTAATTTCTAAATATAATACAAAACATGTATCTTACCAATGTGTATGAGGCACAAAAAATTATCCTTAGATGTCACAATGGAAACAGCTTCAAAGTTGTTATATGTGACTCCCCGGAAAGAACCTTAGCCAACAGCCTTCCTTTGCAGTTTGCTTTTTTGTCTGGAATTTTCACTTGGAAGTTAGAACTTATTATTTGAATGCTTCATCAACTGCCTGTGTTGGAACTGTGTTGTTATTGTTTGATTAGATGCAACAAACTTACTTTTGTACCTGGAACAGTGTAACACAGTGAGGTGCAAGTAGATGAATAACACCATGAGTTATTGAACAGACCAAATTAAAAGGGAATACAATTAAGGCTGCTATCTGTCTGGATGATGGATGCTCTTTGTTTTTCTCTTTTTAAATCTAGTTTTCTGTCTCACCAGTTCAGCTTGTAATTCCTCCACGGAAGATTTTTAACATTCTGTGTTTCCAGAGAAGAGGCAACTCTCTCCATCCCGCTGACCACTAATATCTGACATGTTGTCCCCTACACCATTTTGCAGTATACTATTACATATAGGGAAAGGCCACATTTTTTACTTCAGATATCAGTGTGCTCTTGGGATGGATGAGATGGAAGAAAACCAACAAGAGTGACCCTCTACCCTCACCCCGCAGCTTTCTGGGATGTCTGTTTCTCATATTAAAATTCCTCAGACTAGAGCAATAAAAATGAAATCTGTAGGCTGGGAAGAATTCAACTTTCCTAAAAGCCTGCCATGGTGGCAGGAAAATTAGGAAGTAGCCCAAAGGGAGTCATACATAAAGAGATAAAGCTTGCAATGAAGTTTGCTCACATCATTAGAAAACCTGCAGGTTTTCCTCTGAATTAACTCAAGACACTAAGGTGTATCTTGTACTTATGCCAAAACACTGTATCCTTAAAGAAACCCTAAATACTTTAATTGTTCAAAAAGCAGGAGATTTCAAATACAGCAGTACTTTACAGTACTTTTAGTATTTTCTTTACTGCATAAATACCAAACTATTGATGTACTGATGCTCAATGAATGATAGTAATGTTCAGAGGCTTGAGTAACTCCATGCAGTATTTTCTAATCAACAGGTCCCTTGACATTAAATTATAAAGTTCTGACACAACATCTCAGAAAATTTCCATGCAAATACAGATATGCTTTGCTTTCTAACTGACATGTTTGGAAGCTGGTTGTAAAATGACAAGTAGAGGTGACAGCAACAGAGTACTGAAAGGTATGTAAAGAAGGTACCGGTACATAAAGAAGGTGAATTGACTTGAGGCTGGCCTTAGTTCAGCATAGTACAAGATACTGACATGGTCAAGTGGAGAATTTCTTCTTAAAGTTCTACTTTAAATGCTCAAAAATTGGTATTTGTGTATGTAATAAACTGGAAGGAAGAGCTAGTACTTAAAAGATGTCTAGGCAAAAAACACTAAAATGCAATGGACCTTGAGACCTATCTAAATGATATTCTAGGGAATCTTTTCTGACACCCACCCTTTCAGAGACAAAGACGATGCTGAAAGAAATGATGCGATATGATGTCATGGCAATCAATGATATAGAGATGAGCATGCAATAGGAATGAAAAGGGTCAATGTATGTTTCACATACGTTCACAAAAGGTATTCTGTCACTGGAAAGAATGATAAAATGCATTTCCTATCTAGCTCTTGCATGACAGCACCTTTGCTTAATTCTGTTTCCAGAATATTATTGACAAATATGCATGCAACAACAAGGTAACAAATGTTGACACATTGTAAGGCTGTACCTTCCTATAGAAAGATGCTGATTAAGCATATTAAAAAAAAGCACCTAAGAGTAACCTGATAAGGAGGAGAAATGCAAATTATGAAAAAAAAAACAAAACCCACCTTTTTCTGAAGATTCCTTTAAAAGTTTTATTCTTCTTGTTTTGAAGTCTGTGTATTTAACAGGTATTAATATATTAATCCTCAAATACTCCACTGAAATAGTGATGTATTATTTCTCTTTTTCTGTTAGAGAATATAAGTATTAGGTTTCAGTTCAGTGAAGTATTTACTTAAGTATTAAGTTTAAGCACTTGACTAATTCCAATTTTCTAACTGAACTACAAGGATCATACTCATTCAAGACTAGAGCCCTTAAATATTCAGGCTCATGACTGAAATGCTAGGAGAGCCAAAATTTGAAGTTCTCAGAGGTACTAATTCTATGCCTTAGCTAAGACTGCTTTTTCTTCTACATATTAAGCTCCCAAAAAGAGCAGCAGAAGTCAAAGGCACTCATCAACATGACCAGGGGATTAGCAGCACTGGTAAACACTGAATATCAACTATTAGCAGAGAGATGAAGAAGCAGACTATCACAGAGGTTTTTTCCCACATCTTAGTGAATATTTCTTATACAGTAAACACTCTTATGTTATTCAGTACATTCACAATCACATCTATAGTATTAAACATAGATCAGAAAACATGTTTAACCTGTGTGCATGGATCTGAATTTACAAAGCATGTTTTCCTTTTGCTCTTGTCTATTATGCACTCAATAATTTTTAAAAGAAAATCAGTAAAGAGTAGGACTGAATACCAAGTTTCTCATGGTATTATTCAGCAGGAAAAAAGAAGTCAACTTATATAAAGGAATGGAAAAATTGTGTATTTAAAATACTGAAATTCAACTACCATCTGTTAGCCTCTAAGGCAGCTTTCACTAAGGCCATCACCTCTTCATGAGTCACTACAGGGAGCTATCATTAACATTAGCTATGATTAATGAGGATGTTGCCTATTAGAATTATTTCACTCTGAAGCTTAGTAACATTCTGACAGTGTCACATAGCCTAATTACCACCTTCATCCTCCCAGTAGCCTCATTAAAAAAATCCCTGTTGTAGTTTACTTTAGATTATACCGCAAAACATTAGCAATCCTGGGAGGTTCTCCTTGGTTACAGACATGGATTGGCTCTTTCATGCTGCCTTTGGAAAGTACTAAGATGCAACCACTGAAAGAAAAGCCTGTGTGCTCTATAACACAGGGGGTTTAACAAATTAAGGTAAAAGGTGAAGAAAGTACTAAGATGCAACCACTGAAATAAGAGCCTGCATGCACTATAACACAGGGGGTTTAACAAATTAAGGTAAAAGGTGAAGAAACCTTTCTCTCATCACATAGCAAGTTGACACATCATGGATTTGATTCAGCACCTGAGATGTAACAATTCTTTTTCCCAAGCTACAATTCTTTTACTTATGAATGTCATACAGAGAAAAGAAAAATTATTTGAATTTCTAGACCTAATTCAGTCACAAGGCAAAGAAGCCAAAATGTTGGTCTAGCCTCTAATACTATAAATCCAAAGAAACTTAATTATAACCAGTATTTTTCAATATGCTGCTAATAATAATGCTATTGTTAAACATTATTCTAAAGAAGAAAGACTTTGAAATCCTACTTTTCCTTATCCCCTAAAAACACTTGATTTGTTGTTGGTGGTGGTTTTTTATTGAAGCTAAATTGTGCAATGTTTTCCATTTGGTCCTTTGAATGGATCCAACAGGGGAAAAAAAAAAATGTCTTTTCTGTATGGTTCTTCCACCCAAAATGTCTCTTCTGTCAAGTGGAAAAACTACAGGACAGTTCAACCTGAACTAAGCAAAATAATCAATATACTCCATTTCTCAGGAATAGGAGTGGTATCTTGCTTTGGTCTCACCAGGTTATAGTGAGAATATTTCCACTTTCCAGTGTAACATTTGGGCTCCATCAAGTATGTGAAGTAAAACTAGCACTACAATAAAACAACGAACTATTTTAATCACACAAAATGTCTGTTAGGTACAGGAAATATCTTGTGCTTGATAAAATCACAATACATTAGAAGAATATACAAACAGGAATGAAGGCACTAAAAGCTTCGAAAGCAAAGTAAGGAAAAGTATGAGACCTGGACTTAATACATTCTTAAAAGCAAAAGTAATTATCTCATTTTGAAATATATTTTAATATGATTACAGAATAGTTCAGCTTGTTGAAATAAATAACTAGTGCAGAAAAAGTAAAGACTAGGTGAACTGTTTTATTTAATACATTAGAATGGGCTATTTCAGGGTAGCCAAATAGTAACCAAAGAACTCTACTTACCACAGAAATAACAAAAGAACTCTAAAATAATTTTTTAAATGTCTATATGGGCAGTTCTGCTCTGAGGCTTTCCAAAAATAAATGTATAGCTACTATGCTAAAAGTAATCATTTTAGTTCCTGTTACTGTAAATGAAAAAGGAAAAAAATGTCTTAAAGCTGAAGCTTCATGTCATAAAGAAATCCACTGTCATTAAATCCATGGTACTTCCCTGCTGAAGGACTTTCTAACAGCATTGGTCACTGTTCCTCTTTCTTTCTCTTATGGTTGCACTGCCTTGGGTTGCCTGGAAATGACAGTACCACTAAAACAAACTGCTTCTGAACGATGTGATGGTGCTTCTCCTTCAAAAAGGGACAGTCCCTTACTGCTGAGTAGCATGACATGTAAAACATCCTGAGCAGACTGACCCTTATTCCCACTTCACAGGCTCCTGCTTAGTTTGGGCTTTTGATCAGCTTAACTGCTCCCAGGAAAACCTAACTTTTGTAAATTTATTCCCTTCTTTAGAAAGGGCACTGTGAAATCCTGGCTCTTTATAAATATTGCATCCCAAATTTTATTTACCATTTTTGTTCCTTGTTTATGTTCTTTACATTGTTTACCTAAAACAATTAAACAAAGGTGATTGGTTGCATAAACTAATATAATACAAGAGATTCAAGAAAACCTATTTTTATAAAAATATGAGAAAAAATCTCATTCTCAGAGCCAGTGATGTTACATATAAAAGCGCTTAAGAGCTTTTTAGAAATTAGAAAATATTACTGAGAACTTAATTCTCCACTTTACCAAGTTTCTTTTTTTAAAATCCTCAGTGTTAGTACAAACCACAAAAAAAGCCCACCTCACCATTTTCATTTACCAGCAAACATCATTGTATTCTCTGGAGCTGTTGAAAATACTTCAAGCAGGAATATCCATCCTTATAGTCTACACAGTGCTTCAGACTGAAAATCTAAAGAACTTTCTTTTTGCTTTACCAATAATAGAATGTACTGTCAAAAATCAATCATAATGTCTTTGCTGAAGGTTTCGGTTGGATGACAAATTGACTGACACATAACTATTCATCTTTTATAGTCCCCATTTCCGCTGTACTGAACACTTCGCAAATAGATAAAAAATGGTTATCTTTTTTTCTGCTTTCTTCCATGCATAGGAGAAAAAAAAAAAAGTTGATTTGTTTCTAAATCTGTTTGAATTTGTATGATTAAAAGAAAGGAATTGGATTAAGAAATTTGCATTTAATTCTGAAATGGTCCCATGTGCTAACTTTCACTACTTTATGCTTTACCACCCACCTCTTCTACACCTTCTGCCTATACAGACAGCTTAAACCACTCCCAGATGCACTATGCTTTACATCCCTACAATGGAGTCCTTAGCTTACTTAGAATTTGGATTTCGGGGCCAATATGAACTTTTGGAATCATATAACCTGAATGAAACACAGAGCACTGTCACACAAGGAACTGACAAAAGATGTCAAGAAGCAAGGCTGAAAGAATATCTGGTCTCATGAATCCCAGAATCTTCCATCAAAGTGACTTTGTCCAATCCAATATAAAGACTTTATTCCTTTTGATCTGTCTATTACCAGTTTTATGCTTATCAGTAACAAATTTTTACCTATCTAGCTAGTCAAAGTAGAGCCTAAAAATGCAGGTTCATTTTCTTCCAAAATCTTGTCAGGTGCAAGCATACAGAATTCTTCACAATAAACAACAGGATTTTTGTAACTCAAATGAGACTGACACACAAAATTGCCTATTATTGACAGTATTTTGCTGTGTACCAGCTGGCTTATGGCAAGATACACTATACAATCACTTTGTATATTTCAGGCATTCTTGAAAAGTGAAGTCAAGATCTGCATAGTATGTTCACAGTGTTGCTATGAAAGATGGAATTACAACAGTTTCTTAGTTAAAAAGCTGTTAATTATCTACTATTAGAGACTTCAAACATGACTGTGTGCTCAGAGAAAAGTCAATGTAAAAAAGCAGAGCACTTACTCTGGATGTTCAAAGGGACCAGTAGTTCCAGAGGTGGGTGCATTGCATCTGTAATTTTCCACTGCCAGAGTGCTTGAATGTTAAACTGTTTTCTTGTGGGAAGTCAGACTGCAGAAAACTGTGCCTATTGCTTGCTAGTAGTAGGAGAGGAAAAGGCAAAGGTCCAAACATCTACTAAGAGTAGTGAAAATTGCTGAGGCAATTAGGAAATGTACATACACACACAACAGTGAAGAAGCTTGTGTTTAGGTATACACACTGTTAAAAGTTATTTGAATGTTGGCCAGGTTTAAAAAGCCTCCTTTTTATCTGCATAGGAAGTAAATATTTGCTGAAAACCTGCTGCTGTAAATGTTGCTCACTTTTCCTCATTAATCAAATTCAGTGTTTAAAACTGCCACAAGCTCTTACATTTTCCTAATGACTATCGCTTTTGACTATATATCCCATGTTTTTTCTGTAGCTTAAGTGCCTGTCTTAAAATCCATGTCCACTAGCAGATATACACAAAACTTAAAATGACTGAGCTCCAGGCTGACAGAAGGTGGAAGGAAAACAGTAGAGCTAGTATCTTCTGCAGTTGAAGACTGATAAAACCCAGAAATTGTGCTTCAGTTGGCTGCACAAATAGGCTAAGAAAAATTCTAATGGTTTTAAACCAGCAAATAACTCAGAAAATGAACATAGCACGTTGTGCATTCCTAAGCAGCTCCATAAAACAGTGTGATACTTCCAAAAAACATTTAGTCCAATAATGATGTCACCATAAAGCCCTCTGTGAATGAGAGACCGAATACCATTAGGCACTATAGCTTCTACTTATTACTGTCAGCCACAGTGAGCTGCAGATCTTATTAATCCTACTAACCAGCAAATGCATCTCTCTATTAACATTGGCACATACTTAAACATTTTCCAGGCTAATTGTGTAGAAAAAAAATTGAGCAGACAATATGTGCACGAGTGAATGGGAATGTGCATGCACAGAAAGCATCAGCCAAAGGATACCTATGTGCATGCAGTGATAGGTTGCCTTGCAAGAGTCCATGCTAACAGCAAGCCTAATTTCACATTTGGCTAAAAGAGAACACAGGACTTCCCAAAACTTTTTTAAAAGCACATTTTTGAGGGTGTATGCATTCATATTTTTACTTTACACTGAAAAAATATGGAAAGATTAGGTTCATTTCACAGTCCTCTTCACATCTCAAAGTCCACATGCTCCAGACAAATAAAAAGGACTTTTGTGTTACTCAGCAAAAGTTTCTTCAACTGGTTAATTGTTTCTATCAGCAGTGACATCTACCTCTCTGCTTAGAAACCTGGCAGTCAAGGTATGGGAGCTGCTTGTGAGGAGTAGCTTGGAAATGTGAGGTCTGCAATCACCCACAGTTTGCCATAACCTTTCTGAAGTTGCTAAGAAAAGATTCAGATGGTATAATCAGGAGTTTTCCAGAAGGAAGCCCAAATTGAGTTATTCTAACTTGATATTCTGCTTAGAATAGCCTTAAGAAAAGTTGTTGAAATAATCTCCCCAGGGTGGTGATGGACTCCCCGGCATTGGACACTTAAGATTTGGCTGGACAGGGTGCTGGAACACCTAGTCCAGATCATACTTTGCCAAACTAACCTTGAGGTCCCTTCCAACCTGGTATTCTAGACTTCTATGATTCTTGTATACTGAGAACATGAAGACAGCACCTCTAGATGAACCATAACTTATTTCATTCATGAGTATTTAATTCTAAACAATAAAATAAGAATATGTTCAGTCAATCTGTAATGGAGCTGGAGGAGTGACTTCTGTTGGAAATGTCACCACAATAAATCTTTCATGATATAGAAGATTCCTTCTGCCTCTGTTTCTGTACTGGAAGAATGCTCTAGGCATTCTAGATGCTAGATGTCTAGATGCTAGATGTCTAGAATGCTCTAGACAGCAGATTCTACACCTCACTAAAAGTTTGTATAAGGGACTAACAGGGCCTTACCTCAGATATAGCAAAAGATCAGAGAACAAAATATATTAGAATTAAACCCACAGTTTTACAGGAAGCTACATGTTGTCAGACACCTTCTAAAGTGCTCAGAAACAAGTAAAATGTACCAGTGGAAAACATAACACCCCCCATCTCCAATAAATTCTATTTCACTCCACAGCATTGCCTGCATTTTCTGAAGATCTTTGCCCCAGGTTAAACAGACCTTCATTAATAAACAGGGTAAGTGATCTTTCTGTGTTGTGTGGCAAATTCTATCATGGTTTAGAAGCCCTCAGGAGTTGATGACATTCATGAAAATACATTATAGAGAACTCGCACATCTTTCTCAAGCAGTTTTCCTAAAAGATTGAAGCAGTTTTGAGGAGCTTACAGAGTCACAGAAAAGCAGGGAAAGGATTTCAGTTATTAATAGCTCTGGCAACACAGAACTAACATGAAAACTATGATTTTATCTCCCTCAGTATCATGCTATAGCTATTGATGATGCCACAGCTATTGAGCCATCAGAGCTTCCATTATAAACCTGCATTTTCAGAGGTGATATAAAACACGCTATTTTTCCTGAGCCTTAGACAACTCAGCCCAAATGCCAAGATTTTATTGAATCTTCTGCCTCCAGAGGAGAAAACACTTCTAAGAGGATCTAAAGATCTAAAGATCCTTTCAAGTCACACACACATTTTTATTCCATTTTAAAGAAATGTTTCACATACAATAAGCATGGAGGGGAATTTAAAAACATCATGCATTTACCAAGTGCAAGGTTCTGCACCTGGGTTGGGGCAGTCTGGCACAGATTACCCAGAGAAGCTGTGGCTGCCCCACCTCTGGCAGTGTTCAAGGTCAGGTTGGACAGTGCTTGGAACAACCTGGTCTAGTGAAAGTTGTCCCTGCCCACAGCAGGCGGTTGTAACTAGATGAGTTTTAAAGATCCTTTCCAACCCAAATTATTCTATGCTTTACCAAAGGTATAGTATAATAATACACCAATATCTAAGGCTATTTTGCTGAAGTGTGTTGGAGAACAGATATTTTGTGAGCAATCCAGCGACCCTGGTGCAAGACAGCCTGCCTGAGAACAGAAGTGGAGTTGAGATAAACTGAAGGCCATGGATTAGGGAGTAAAAGAAACACCAGCTG
>JBAFWW010025924.1:0-16029 GCA_036873685.1 Agapornis canus
AAAATAGCAATCATTTCCATGATTCAAATCACAGCTTATTCAGAGCCTGTTCCTCTTTTTGTCTTAGCAAACAAATGAAGAGGGTGTCTGAGCTCCTAGCTGCAGAGACCAGTCCTGCCTGTCACCAGCCCTCAGGATATATCCCATTTGCACTCTTCAGAAAGGAGAAGGTTCTGGGAGAAACCTGACCATTATTTTGTAAACACATTAGCTCCTCACACAGCTCTGTTCCCTCTTACGTAAAGCATAGAGTCCCCCCATCTGTTGTTTTCAACAAACCCAGGAGGTCTGTCCTGATAAAGTCACCCAAGTTACTGTTAGGTTCTCCCAGGAAAGCCATACTGTTTGGAGACGAGTTCATGTGAAAAGTGGGGGAGTGGTCGTGAGCATCGTCTGTGGGAAATATAAGGGACTGGGAGAAAACTGAAAGCACAAATTGGGAGTTAAGGATATGCCCCCCTGTGTGGCTCAAACAGACTTCATCCTGGGCTGCTCTGGATAGATTTTTTGACATGCACTAAGACACATGATCTGGCTGACGTTGTACGTAGGCAGCAGCTGTGTGCCACTCACATAGACCTATACGTGCTCTTCACTCTGCAACATATGGGGCTACAATGCAGGGAACGAGTGAGAGGAGGGCAAAAGGCGGCATGTGGGCCAGGGTGGTGGGGTCAGTACAACTAGGGTAGTGTTCTGAAAAGAATAGACCTTCCCTATTAGTTTTTTGCTGTGTCTGTGGGAAAGTCTATGGGGCAGAGGTAATGGTCACTCAGAAATGAGGCAGTAAGCCAGGCTGCACAGGCTGAAAGATAAGGGGAGCAGAGTAGGTGTGCAGGACCTACAAAGGTGTGAAACAGTAGCAGATGTCCACGTACATGTGACTGGGAACAAGGCATGTTATGCTGCCCACTTGCATCGCAGCCAAGTAGTTGCTAGAAAAATTTGTGTTGCTTGGCAACCCTCAGTCCAAAATTGATCCAGCTTCCTCAGAGAAGGGGCACAGAGAAGCAGGATCCGTTCTAGAGTACATCAGCGCTAATCTGACCCATCAAGACTAACACAGTTTACACCCAAGGAGGGAGGCAGGTACCCTGGGCTGAGCAAGACAAGCACTGTCCTAGAGAATCCACCCCTCCTGGCTCATGGATCTTCTGCCACCAAGGCTCCTAGTGGGGCAGCACAAGTCTCCACATCCCATAGGGTGTCTGAAGGGGGGTGATGTCCTGCACAGCATCACAGGTGGGCACAAGCTGGCGGACACCAACATTAGCAGGGACAACTGCTCTCCCTCTGGGACATGCATGCTGCCTAGAGGGAAGTGAGGGATTTATGTAAAGCCAAAGCAACCTCCTAGTCTGAGATCTTTATTGAAGTGATCCACTATAAAGATGTTGAACATAGTCAGGAAATCTTTCCTTGAGGATGCTTAAGCAGGGGTGCTCTTAAAGAACACAGATTCATCCTGTGAGTACTTCTCATACTTTACTCCTTCCACAGGTATGGTCTTTAAGAAGCAGGGCAAGATTGAAACTTTCCTTGAGCCTTTGCTTCAGCATTCATACAGGCACAATTCAGAATGTGTCTCTTTTCATACAACCACGTAAGACCATAGCAATAAGTTGTTCATAAAAGTAACATGTATTATAAAACAATCACACAAAATCCCTCAATAAATCATGCTATCTCGCTTACATTCTTCCAGGAATGCCCACAGTTACAATATTGCACCTTTTTTTCCTAGTCATAGAATCATAGAATGGTTTGGGTTGTAACAGACCTTAAAGATAATCTAGTTCCAACCCCCTGCAATGGGTAGGGACTTTTTCATCAACTTCCTTTCAGCTCTTTCCCAGACTTAATCACATCTCCCATGTGTTACAGACTAAAACTAAAATTATTTCTAGTGCCTCATGTGCTTTTCCCAATCTCAAGTGAAACTAGAAGTCGTCTTGAGAGATGAACCTTCCCTTCAACGTAGATCTTGAGTTTTTTTTTCTCAGCATAGCAATAAATGAAAGATAACCAAAAACAGCAGCAAAATTTATGAAAATCACCCAAATCTTTCTACTCAGACACCACTCTTGCAGTTAAGATGTTGCAAAATATTATTCTCACCTTCCCACACAAAAAGCAAGGTTTACCAAAGTACAAAAGACAATCCTAGGAGAAAACTTCTGCAATGTGCTGCAAGTTAAGCATTCAGTTAATGCTAGCACCGGTCAGTTGGACTGTTTGCTCTCTGCATTTTAAGGAAGGGCAGCTGGGAGCTCCTAGGACCCATATAAATAAAAGTAAAATCATAATGGGCTAAATTGTTCAGCCTTCTTAGGCTTTGATCATGACAAATACAATCTCATGATCTTCAGTGGTATTTTAGAGTAAGCACTGTAAGATCTGGCCTCAATAATAGCAGCAAGGAGAAATGCTAACTTGAGATAAATAATCTTCTTATGTTTGCCTACCCCCAGTACATTCAGCCCCACAGTGATCAGATTACTCATGTGCCTATCTGCTCACTATATCAAAAGACTGATATTCCAGCTCATGATATTGAGAAGTTTTAATTCTCTTCACTGTATCATATCATACTGTTCAAGAAATGGGAGCTAGAGTCACCATGGTATAAAAATGAGGACTCTTGTTTTAATTAAGTAGCAATTTTTGATAAGCAGGAAAGCCACTAGGCTATGACATTTCAAATTGTGTTTCTAAGGGGAAACCTGAAAGGAGTTGTGGGAATTAAAATGATGCATTTTCTTTATATTTTACTAGTGTTTTCTGCATGTAATATCTGTGGTGCAAATTTTGAAACCTCCTTTTTCCCAAAGATAGTATTGGGATTGGGAAAAGCTGAAAAGAAATATCATCTGTATGGTGTATAGTCCTAGGCCCAGATTCCCCTGCCAAGCTTTGTTCCCAGCTTTCCCATTTCTCTTGGTTGCCACATTTGGAACTAGGTGAAATATTTCAAAGAAGGTTTTTGCAGAGGTGTATTGATTTTGGTCACTTTTTCAAGAAGAGGGTTTCCAATATCCTGCTCTTCTCCAGCTGCAGAAGGAAAGACTATTGCAATCTGAAAGAGGCACAATTACCTTCCAGGAAAGTATCTGATGTAGTCAGTCTTCTCCCTAGTGCAGATGAGGGGAGAGAAGGAGAGTGTGCATGTGAGAAACAGTTAATTTCTCTTGTTTTGTTCCAAATGACAATATAAGTTGTTAGTGATATGGACTGGTTTTCTTCATATTATTATGGTAGCTGGTGGCCTTGACCAAGGTTTTGAAAAAGTGTCTCTGCCACCAACACAAAGATACATAAGAAGGGATTATGTGACAATTATAATCAAATTAAAAGACTTTTTGCCTTCCTTCTGCCATAAACACAGATCACAGCTTCCAGAATCCCTCATTTTCAGACATCTACAACTCTTGTTTTCAACTGAGAAGGAAAGTCTGGCAGCCTTTTTTTGAGGATCTTGCTATAGACTGACTGCTAGTTTCAGTGTCTTCTTCTAAGAAGTTCAAATAGGAGCTGCCCACTAAACCCTAGTGAAAAGAAAGAGGAAATAAATTTGAGATGCTGCGTCTTCAGGTCTCCTAGATGGCTTTAAATACACAGTCGTTCTCACTACATCTTCTTATGATTGCCCCTCTGCATTGCCCCTCTGCAGGACCATAGAAAGTCACTTGCTGAATCACAGACTGTTCCCAAAAGAGATAAATCTTTCTAAATAGTTCTGGAAAAGAAACAAGAGTACGTTTATCTTCATTAGTGGAAATGCTCTTTGGAAAGAAATGTGCCAGTTCTTCTGCCTTCTTTTAGATTTCAACAATCCAAACAGTCGTTTAAAAAGAATCTTACCAAGAAGCAAATTCTTCAAAGACAGGCTGCAAACATTGCAGCCATGTGAAACTAGTATAGCTATGTATCATCATTCTCTGTTTCTCTTAGAGTGAAAACCAGCTCTTGACATTGATTGACATGCACATAAGCCATATTTTCACAGGAATTTTAGATAGTGACTCAAAACTGTCATCTCACCATTTCCATTCACTTACTAATTTCCATTTTCTGGTGTAATTTTTCATTTCATTATCACTCTGTGTGTTTTCCCTTTAAACACTGCAGTCACTTCATTTCTTCCTCTCATTTTGTTTCCTTTGATACCCTAACAGCTGGGTTTAAGAAAGTGTCACTTTTATTTTGTCACTAGAGGCAAGGAAATTAGCACCTTGATGGAAGTCATACTACACAGAGCACACAGACATTACAGAGCTCTTAAATACATTTCACTTCACTGTGATTAGAAAAATCTAAAAAAGGCATTACAATTTTCAACCACTTTACTTCCTTTTCTCCTCACACTGACTTTGCAGAATGACAGCAGTAGAAACATACATTATGAAAAGCAACCCAATCCTCAGCCTTGACATAGTTGTCAGAAGACAGCAGCAATAATGAACTTTCTCTTCTACATATGATTTCAGTCCAAGTTGCAGCAGGCTAATGCACTAGCTAACCTACTGTCTTTCTAGTTAATTTCCCACTGCAGCTACAACTGTTACCTCTGAAACATTTCAGGGTTAACTACAGTTAGATCTTAGATGTTGGGTCATGAGCAGTATCTCATGACATCGGCTGGAGGGGCAAGAAAGAAACCTATGTTTGTTCCAACCTTCAGAATAGCATCTAGGAGTTGTTGGAGTGGGATTAACTTGCTGGGAGATTCATGGAGAAGATAGCCAGCACTAGTCAGGCACTTCCAGGCACTACGCAGCACACTGCACAGAAAAGGAAACTGTTTCTTCCTCACAGGATATCTGGAGAAATGGTGCTACCCACTGCTTTCAGGCAACAAATCCATGCCCCATTGTAGATACTAGCTTTGTAAATTTCATGTCCTAGTTGTAGAAAGATGGACTTTTAGGGACATTTTAGAGCTACTTCTCAAAGGTGCAATGGGAATTCATCTTTCCAGTCATGACCTCTGAAAATTCAGAGTCCATTTTTCCAACCATGCAGAGAAACTTCCACACAATGATGGAAAGTTGCTAATTGTGAACTGGCAAATGCACTTATGATGCCTACTTTTATGCACCCAAGCAGATGGTCGTGTTCAGACACTTGTCTTATGTAGTCAAAGAAAAATGATCCTTCAGAAAATGATCCAGAGCAGAAATCTGTTTTAGGTGCTTTGAATGCCTGATTTGTTGTTTAACTTGTATATTCCACAGATGAATTAGACAGGAAATGTCATGCCTGGTAGCTGAAAGCAAATAAATTGGAGAATATGAGAAAATACAGGAAATATTGCTACTTAGATGTGCTCTGTATGAAGGATCAAAGAACCTCAAATCGAGCACTCTGTGTGGCCCGTCATCATTTCTAAAGGGAGCATGAAAGGCTGAAGGACTCAGGTTCAGGGGTGCTCCATAATTAGCTGTGGACAAGGTTATTTTATCTATCCTTAATTTTGCACCTGGCCCTTTGGTTCCAGGTGCTGGGTTGCCATTGGCACCCCTTTAAACAAATAAAAGTAATGTCATGCCTTGTACTTTTCACAAACAAAACTAAATTAAAAAGTGAAAAGGGTATAATTGATGCTACTGCCCTTATAACACCTATGGTCTATGCTATGATGAATGCAGACAAGTACATCAGTGGGTCCTCCTGCAAGAGATTAGTCTAAACCAAACATTCTAAAGATATAGCCCCACTCTTCTAAAACATTTACTAAATCATTTGGATAGCCCCAGAAGTGTTACTCAAGTCCCATGATTAAAGTTAAACACATTTTTAAAACTACTCAAATGAGGTTTTGTCCCTTTCGATAGTTCATCCAACTGCAACTTGCATCTGTCATTGCCTGCTCCTTGATACTCACCTGTGTAGCCTATTTACTAGGTCTTGAGAAGAGCAAATGTGCTGTGTGGATAGCTGTTTTAACACCAGGAAAGTTTTGGGCATGCAGTGATGAAGAGGATTTATAAAAAAAGTAAAATGGCTGCATGGCAAACAGTAGCATTTAGGTATAAACTCAAAGAAGGAACTTCCAAAGGCTACCTAAATACTGCCAGAAGAAATTCAGAAGCTGGCAATTACTTGACACTGTAAGCTCTTAAAGCTGAAATATCAGTAGATAATTTCCTCTCCATTTCCTACTCATAATAGATTCTGAATCACTATGTAACTTTCTTGTGTCTTCCCTTCTATAACAGTACAGTAACAAAAACTTGTGGTCTTTGGGTCTCTTGAATAATGACAGAGAGGACCTCTCCTTTTCAGAAGCTTTTTCTATGTTTTCACAACATTGAAGGATTCTGTCATAAATTTAGAATTATTTTGGCATATTAAAAGGGCACATATTGTACTTCATTAACAGGGACACTGTGAAATTACGAAACATTTTAGATAAAATTGCAGGATATGTAGGGTAATTTCTTCCTGAAAAAATGCAAAGCCTTTTGAGGAAAATGTAAGCAGATGGCACATTCATTGTTCTCTTATGTAGCCATAAACAAATACTTTAAATTAAGAATCATAACCAATCTTTAGGAAATCTCACCCTGAATTGTATGCCAAAACAAAAGACCCTCAAGATCCAGTGTACTTTTAGATCCTCAGTATTTTCCTTCAGCCATTTCCAATTCCAAGATCATCCTGCTGGGAATCCTACTGACTTGTAGGGGCAGATTCTCAGGTGAATAGTCACTTTAGGAGACATTTGAGTAAACAAACAGAACCTATGAAATCAACAGAGGCAGCAAAATTGTCTATAACATATAAGGGCAAAGCTGAATGAGGGCAATACAGCTCCTGCAGCTCCAGTGACTAGCCCATAGCCTTTCTAGCTGTTTAAAATATCTGCATTTTATTTCCTGTTTTTAGTATGTCCTTCTACATTATTGCTGTTGTATGTCTCAGTTTACCTGACTATAAAGTACATTCTTTAAAAACTGATCCTAAGTTATTTGGATCACAGGGCATAGTGTTTGCAATGACAAATACCAGTTAACCTCAACATTCACAGTATCATCCTGATAGACCTGAAGAACTACCACTGTTAATTAACCAACTGGACTGTTTTCTGTCTAGTGAAGGGGAAGAGTATCTTACTAAATTTGAAGATCATGGCATGATGACTTTGTATTTGTATATTGTTGGGCACTCCTATCATTCCCAGTACAACAATCAGAGCATGGAAAAGAAGATAATTCCTTGTCATAATTAAAAGAAAAAAAACCAACCCAAACAACTAAATCCAGCTACAAGTGAAGGTACATTTGAAAATGCTTTGTGTGATGAACCTTACTATTCCTTTTGTAAAACAGTGGGTATATTTTTACTTCTTTTTGTTTTTGGTTTGTTTGATTTGGGTTTTTTTTTCTCTTTTTTAGAGCAGCAGGTGATACTGAAGTATAATAAAACTGTTCTAAAACTAAAAAATCTCATGGTGTTAATTTTTCATCTGAATGACTGTGATGTGAATTTCATGCAATCCCATTAACTAACTTCAGTAACACTGATTTGATGAGTTAATCTATATTAATACCAGAGTAACTGAGAGCACAGCTTAGTCCACAACACAATAAAGCACCTACTGTGATACAGTACATTGGTAGAGGTGTTGAGTGATAATATCCTACCATGAGGAAACAGCACAGGCAGTGAACTGAGTTCTGGTGGAGGAAAAAAGCAAGAGGAAAGCCTGCTTGACTGTGATAGCTCTGGACTGGGATTCTAAAGATGGATTTTGTCTCCCACTTTCTTCAGAAATATGATGTCTGCCCTTACCTCATTTCTCCATATGTGTTGCAATACCAGAAGTTCTTTTCTCTTATTCTCTTTTTTACCTGGCACTAGATTTTGAGACCTAGTCTTGATCAATAGTGGCTCACAAGACAGACAAATATGTTGTTCCTGTGATGTGACAGTGTAGAGAGAAGGGTTGCAATCAGTTTCTTGGGTTGAAAACTAAAGGATTATCACTGCATCCAGCACAACAGATACTTGAATTCATCTGAGATACACAATCAAAAATTATAAATTGTCAGAGGATAGGGTTAAGGGAGAGGACAGAAACAGAGGCTTTCTTAGCAAAGGTGAAAGTGAGCAAATCAGATATTGAAATGCAAGTACAGCAGAACTGGAGTCTTCAGGTACTCAGGTTAGGACGCTGCATTGAGCTGTTACCTTGCTATGAATATTCATGCCAACAAAGTGATGAGGAATGGTGTATGATGTAAGGAATGCTAGGAAGTACATTTAATTCTTCCTTGAAGGAAAGAGGGTTGTAGTCTTCAGGAACTTAAAAAAAGCCTCCAGGGAGACCAAGCAGTTAAAATGCATCTCACTCAGCAAATTCACAAACCATAGAAACCTCTAGAGATCATCTTGTCCTACCCCCTGCTCAGTGGAGGGCTAAAGTTGCCCAAAGCAATGTCCAGCTGGGCTCTGAATTTCTCCAGGGATGGAAAATGCACAACCTCTCTGGGCAACCGGCTCCAGTGCTCAGTCATCTTTACAGTAAAAAAGTGTTTTCTTCTGTTTAAATGGGATTTCCTGCACTTCAGTTTGTGCCTCCTGGCTTTAAATATGAGTTAAATAAATAATGGAGTAAATAATTAAATGAGGCATGACAGTCCTACAGATTTTGGAAAATTAAGTGTATGGCATACATCTAAATATGCTATATGTGGATATTGGAAAGCAAAAGCACAGTATGCAGGCTAACAGTAATCGGTTTTCTTAATTTTCCAGTTCTGTACTTTTCCAACTCTCTAACTCCCATATGAGTTGGCAAGCTATTATGCAGAGTCTGTCTATTAGATATAAAGCTTTACAAGCTCATTGTTGGTAATGTCAATGTCATGAAGAAAATTCAGGCCAGTTACAATATGTGGTACAAAACTATCTAAAATTGTAAGTGTGGGTGTTTTAAGCGTGGGTCTTATCTCATTTGAAACTGAGATATGTTTGCAGTGCTTGAATGTGGGAAGATTAATTAGCACCTCTGTTTCAAAATAAGAAAGAGTAGAAACCCATCACAAGGAAAAGGGAAAGTGACACTGCTGACAGCTAGGAAAGAAGTTTTTTCAGCTGGAAAATAGTACAGAAAAGAAACAAATGCATCCATTTTTCTAATCTGAAGGCAAAGAAAATGGTATTTGATACTGACTGAATTTTTCAAAACAACCCTAATGCCACATTTTTCTTAACTGCCAAATAGCAGCGAGCTAAGTTACAAAGTTCATTCTCAAGAAGCTACTCATGCAACCATATTTCGAGCTATTTGCTTTCCCAGATTTCAGGTCTCAATTCCTCCAAACAGGTAGAATGAAGGAAGTTAGGAAGTAAACAGACAAACAAACAAGTTCTCGTGCATATTATGGCACATTTCACTCTGATGTATTTCAGTGGAAGACAGATGCATTAAGAAGTCCTAGATGTCATCTCTAAGTAGCTCTCACTTGTAGTTTAGGAAATAGAATCTGCCTTTTTCCTATTTCATCTTTTTCTTATGATCTTCTACTGGTTGGGAAGAGTTCCCTTTGATATCTCATATAGGATCACTCACAGATGCTTCTTTTATTCTTTATAAAAGCAGTCTCAAGACTGATAGCTGGGGCCCCATTCATTTACTATCAAAGCTTCTTCTATAATTTACTAAAATGACATTGAACAGCAGACTTTTCTTGGTGAGATGAATTTGTTGATGGCATTTGGAGATGGCAAGGTGGGTACCTATGTCATATCTTACAATAACAAGATGAAAGAGACATATTCAAGTCTTCAAACCCCTGCTTCAGATAGCTCAGTAATACTATGTGTTGTATTTAGATCAGTATCTGTGCTGGTTGACCCAGAGTGACAGGATAAAACATTCCATGCTGTAATTTATCACAGGAAGAGAGCAGTTTGTGTAGAAAAACAATTGGAATTGTGATTGTACCAGAAGTAAAGAAGTTTTTGTCACAAGAACTTTCCACAGAGGAATATCTGCATAAGCACACATCCTCATTGCATTTTCCCTCCTAGTTGGATCCCTACCTTCTTCTTTCTATGAATCACAGGGAAAGTGCCCCAAAGTGCCTGTTTAGCCTGTGCATCTTAACAGCAGGAAAGTCTGTCTTTGAAAAAGAGTTAACTTTTCCCTACAAGCAAATTTTTTTAAACAAAGTTCACATAAACCTTAGTAATACTTGCTACATAAATAAACTCTAAATTTTTCATTTACATATGAAAAATCCAGTCTAAAATTATTTTGCATCATATACTTCATATTTAATTTTAATCTGTTGATAAGAAAAATTAATGAAATGGCATATTGTGTATGTACTGTGCACAGAGCTCCCTGAATTCATGGTTATGGTGTTTTCTTCAGCTCATGTAAGCCCTACAGGAGCAATTTAGTTTAGCCAAAGCCAAGCTGCCTTCTATCAGCTTCCAACATCTTTAACAACCATAATAATTCCTGAAACTGAACATATGTTGTAGTACCTTAATAGTGCTGATGTTGAGCAAAGCAAATAAAGTCAGTTTGCTTCTCCTAAATTCAGCATGATCTGCAAAATAAAAATATTATTTTGACTCTCAAACTGAACCTATATGACAGCAGTTGGCAGGATATGCATGTGTATGGCATGCACATACATAAACTTACCACATCAACAAGCTGCAACATTTCATACCAGCTCTGCTTTCTTCACAGGACTGTGTTCCTTTAAGGTTGTTCTGGGAAGAGAGAAGGGTAGAAAAAGTGAAAACTAAAAGGTTTGAATTGCTTAGAAAGAAGAAATACTGAAATGACATCTTAGGAAGCAATAAAAGCCCCTTACATGTATTACCCGATTGAAAGTTACCTTTCTGCCATGAAAACTTGTCCCATAAAAGTTTTATGTATTGAAAAGTAGTTATTCATAAGACAAAATTCAGGTATTCCTATACAGCTTTCTCTAAGATTTAGCCTGTGGCAAAGCTCAGGTCCTCTAGTTCTTCATGGCCTCATGCCAATGCATTTTCCAATGTCCAATGGAATACTTTAATTTCACAGGTTTGGGAGCTAAAAGTCTTCCCAAAAAGAAACTATCAGACACCGTTTCTAGGAACATAAAGACCTATATGGCCTGAGGTGAGATTTGAGTTTAGGATGTCAGTATTTTGTCAGACCAGGAAGAGGTATATAACCACTACACAAGAACATTGCATTTCACCAGATGCAGGCATAGTCTTTTAGGCAGGAGGGTACTGGTGCTGAGTTGTCTTCCTAAGCAAGATGAATTGGAAAAAGAAAAGCAAAGTAAGACAGAGAGAGAAAAAGGAGGTAATACCTCTGGTATCCAAGATACTAAGTTAGGTCATACATGTTTCATCCAATCCTTCTTATTCCACAGAAATCTAAAATAGTTGTTAAGAAAAGAAGCCTGGCAAGATTAAAAGGAACAGAAAGAATGCCACACTATATAGAAAGGCAGAAGACTAATTTGTCTCAATTTTGGAGGATCACGATCATGAGCTGTGATTGTGCAATTAAATTCTTATTTGAGTGGGCTTCTAAACTATTGCAATGACTTGTTTCTGGGTTGTTTTTGTTTTCTGTGGGAGAATGGCAAGTGTGTGTATGTGATAAAGAGGAAGAGAAATTCGGTAAATATGGATGTAATTTTATATACATGCTATATAGTAGCTTTAGTGGCACAGAAAAATACTCTTCACAATATACATTTTTTAAACTAAATGTTTCAAAACATTATATCTTTAAAAAAATGTGAAGATTACTTTTTAAAGCATTTAAAACATACCACATAGAATGAATGTGAAGAAATCCTACAGATAATGTCAGAAAACTTCATATACCTCCCTTTATAGGTGAGAGTACTGCAGTATTACCCCAGACAAGGTCACAGAGGACTTGTAATTCAAATAGAGTCTTTTGTACTGCCAAGATTTCATTTGTCTATGAGGAAGAAGAAGGAGCATATCTGCTGCTAAGATTATTTGGCTTTTCTGCTGGGTAGCTTTATCTCCTGACAAAGGGCCTATAAAATCTGAAATGTCAATGATTGTCATCAGGTACTAGGAATTACTTAAAACAGAGAAAGATGTGAAGTGGGTCAAAAGCAAGTAGTGCTCTGCAGTCACCAACATAAACAAGCCAGTGCACTTCCTCACCCGTATTTTTGTCCTCAGTTAATGCTAAATATTCATTGTCTTGTTTTTTGTGTTTTAGTGGAGGTAGGTTTGCAACTGAATTACAGAAGTGAAAAAGTATCATTCTAATTACATTTTTATTGTAAGTTAATGAATTATCAGCTGCTGGTTGGAGAACAAAAAGGACAAAGCTTATATTTTTGTAACTAATGGCAGGCATAAAATAGTAGCACTCTTCTCTACCCTGACTTTCCCAAAGAAAGTGCACTGATTGAGAAGAAAGTCCAAGCTAGCAGATTGCTAATCAAGTAACAAAGACATTGAGTTGGGAGGATATAAAGGAAGTGACATTATGTCTACTTTTTTCAGCAATTCTAGTTTGAAAGAACATAACATATTCCACTCAAAAGGGACAGAAAACCTTGGAAAAAAAAAAAAAGAAGCAAAAATAATGTGTACAAGTGAAACAAAGATTTATTAATCTGAATACAGTGGGCATATTAGATCACAAAACACTGAAATTCTGATCTTGTGTAAGCCATGGAGACCTACCTGAGTTTTCAGCTGTTACAGGACTTTGTCTGGTATATTAATGACAGATGAACTGTAACACAAATTGAAAGTAACTTATTGCTTAGCTGTAAACTGTAATGCAAACCAGAGAAGCTTTTGTACCTCCAGATAAAAATGATGGTTTGCCATATAAAGGAAATGCTCTCAGGACTACAGTTATTGTTTTGAAGCCACTTTTAATGCCTATTGCAGCCATATCTGTGTATTTGAATAATATTCATGGCAAGATAGTCTATAAGACACTAGCTATAGAGCATCATTAGAGGTAACAACAGTAATTGAAAATGCACAGTAAAAACTTGATTTTGCAAAGATTTTATCCCACAGATTAAGAAATGTGGTACTGTGAAGTAGCAGTGCACTTGTACCAGTATCACACATTGCAAGGATCAGGTCATATGCAGCCACATCCATTTGGAGGCAAAACACACTGTGGCTGTTTGTGACTTCAACCCAACAGCTGCTATTTCTGAAAATGCTCCTGAAGGGATGTCTTTTGAAGGTTTGGAAAATAGGACAGAATTAAAAACTGAATGGCAAAACAATCCACTGCCAAATAGTGCTTTGCCTGGAGCAATTCACATAAAACTTCTTTCAGATGTCACTTGCATTGTTGCAGACACCCATAAAGATAAAACCTGACCTATTTTCATTTTGTTTCAAAACTTGTTCCTTTTGACATTTTGTTGCTGTTGTACTTGCTGCCTCTTTCTCATTCCTTCCTCTCTCTTGCGTTCGTTACTGTGCTGTGTTTATGCTATGCTTTCATCTACTTGCTTCTAATACCCAAAAAGGGTATGGCAGAACCTGATGGGAGTCTGAAGTGACCAGGAGCATAACAGTGCTCCTGCTTTGCTCGAGGTGTCAGGGTGTACACTTTAAGACAGAAACTTTCCTTTACTGGGGGCAACCACCACCACCTCTGTCAACAAAACAGCGCAAAAGACTTTTTATTGCATATTTACCTCTATGCTTTCCTTAAATGCCTTGAAACCAGAAAGTAGTTCACTGGCTTAGCAAGTCACGGACTTCTCAGTCTGAGGCACGTCATACACACAACTCTGTGTGTATTGGCATGTGTGATGTGTTACAGCTACACAAAATATTTAAACAAGACACAATCTATTCAGAGAATAGATTGCTTGTGGTAAACCATACTTGCTAACAACACCTCTCTACATTAATTTGCAGCTACTGTATAGCTTTTTCCTTTTCCATCCCTGCTTGCCAAAGGTCTACCCCTCTGTACTGTTCCTCAGTCTTTCCCTCATTGCATCTATGTTGTAGCAAGATATACTACCACAGCTGAGATTTTTTTCAGGCATGCAGTAGTATATATACATATATATATATATATATATATAGTTATATTTTATTTTAGAAAAGATATTTTAAGCCTTGCTTTAAGTATTGCTTAGATAGCTGAACAACAGGAAACAGAGAAGGTGGAGGAAATGGGGTTTTGAAGAAAATATATTTTCTTCTTGAGTGTTTCTATGGTTAGAAACCAGTACTTACCAGCCTCATAAATAATGACTTTGTATAATCTTGCTGGTGGGAAAAGTTGATGGTTTTGAGGAAAGTGGCAGAAAACTAGGTTTTTCAAAAGTGTTTTTTTTTTTGTTTGTTTGTTTGTTTTGGTTTTTTTTTTTCGTATTATTTTGGTTTGCTGCACTGCATATTTTTAAGTTGCAATGGATCATACCTATTGCTCCTCACTGTCAGCAGGAGATTGTTGGCACAGAGATGCATTTAGACAACGTTTTTGTCTGACTAGGTACAAGAAAAAGAAAACATTGTTTTGTGCATAAAACCTCAGAAGGAAGTTTTTTTCCATTTCCTTCCCATTGCTTCCTTGTGTTGTAACATAAGAGAGGATCAATGTTCTTTTCTTGCATAAGATGCTGGGGCAGTGAACAGGTTTTTCCTCTATTGAAAAGGCCACTCTCACTGCACCTGATCCTGAGTCAGTGTTTGCCTCTCCTAGGAGGGAAATCTGGTTTGGTAGAGGAATCCCCTATCAGGAGTGGGCAGTGGATATGGAGAATTGGCACTCTACCATTGCACTACCCAGTTTCATACACGTGCCTGCAACTTCCTACAGAGAAGACCAGATTTGACACAAGCCCAGTCTAAAGAGGGAAATTTTTACTCTCCTCTTTATTCCTGCCTTTCAGAAGATTGTTCCCTACAACAGGATGACCCCTGCGGAAGAGGAAAAGATGAAATTGGCATTTCCATCTGTTTGGGAGGATGCACTCTATACCATTTGTACTCTGTACCATTCATATGCTTATAGAATATGACATTATCTGTTATAGTTCACTATGTGCTGCAAAAGACATCTAAAGGTACCATTGTTCCCTCAATTCCTCTGCCCAGAAATTATAGTGCAAATAATTCACAATAGAATAACAGAGAGGAATCAAGCTCACTCTATCTGCATCACCATGGCAATTTATTTTACTAATAGTAATGAACAAAAGTTACCATATAAAAAAACCAAAAAAGATTAAAAAATAATCCTTCTCCAATATGTCTTTGCTAACTTCACTGTCCCATTATAGACTCCATGATGACAATATTTCCTGGCAGAAAGAGAAGTAAAGTCTCCCCATTTGAGTAGATTTCTTACCTGTGGGAAGCATTCAAATGCAGCTGTCTTTGGTATGGGATTTCCAACCCAAAATATCCACTTGTACCTCTGAAAACCCCCATTTGAATATATCTCTGACTCACATGTGAATCAGTATGTAGGTCTATGAAGAGGGATCTGACAAAATGGATTCTGCCTTTCATTAAGTATTATCTCATTACCATGGAGAATAATGCAATAGAGAGACTAATTTTATATGCAGGAGAAAGTAGGAAATATTCACATGATAAATCCAAACAGTGTTAAAATAATTAAAGAGGTATGAAACAGTGGGAGAAGATAATTAAATTTTGACTAGAACAAGAACTCATAGCTCTTCATCTAAGAAGCATATAAATCCAATGCTAAGATTAAGTAAATCACTCCACTCCTACTCCTCAATAATGTGCTTGTTTGTCTACACAGCAGCTATGGTTTCTAGTCGCAACTGAAAGGAGAAGTGTAAAACCATTAAAAAATATTTCACAAAGCTGTGTGAAAGCACAAGAAAGAAACTTTCTCTACAGTCCAATCAATGTTAAAAGCTTCTAGATTTGACCTTCCAGTGGACTATAATTGCCTAAAACCTAATTTCAGGGTAACACACTTAAGAGAAATCTGGGGCACATCACAGTGACAAGTGTCCTGGGCTCAGCAGTTGCAGTCAGTTT
>JBAFWW010025926.1:0-11052 GCA_036873685.1 Agapornis canus
TTTGTGGGTGTGTTTTTGTTGGTGTGTTTTTTTTTTTTTTGTGGGTTTTTTTTTTTTTTTTTTTTTTTTTTTTTTAAATTCAGAGAAAGGTGAAATTTAGTGTATTACCCCAGAGTGTAAGTCAGTGTATTTTTCATTATGTTGCTGCTCCTCCATGTTCTCTGTGGCCCTATGAATTTTTGTGTTCCAGGCAGAATTTAACAGAATTTCAGGCAGAGGTGCCACAGTTCTCTCAGCCAGTACCAGGTCTGACATGGCTGGGTCAGCAGAGGAGAATGGAATGGAGCCAGGCTGCTCTCATTTTAACTGACTGCTCAAATCATTAACCTCCTGTTGAATGGGAAGTATCAATTGCCAACATATTTTTTTAAAAAATGTAAGGGGTGGCTTCTATTTTTAACTGTGCAAGTTGGTCTGATGGATCTGCTTAGTTAATTGATCAAACCGCACTTTGATCTTATTTTAGTATGTTCTTACTTTTTGTTCCGACTTTTTGTTCGCTATTTATTGCTCTAAAGGAGTATGTAGCACGAGGAATCATTATCAAATTCTGTAGCTTTACAAATGGCTTTACATGCCATTTTTGCATAACCAGATGATAAAGAGTGAAGCGTGCAGTGCAGACTAATGGGAGACACTTGATTATTTCCAGATTTTGTTATTATGTATGTGCAAACTTTATGATTAATTCATTGTTTAAAAACAATTAGGTATCCTTTGATGGCCTCCAGAATTCGTACCTACTTAAAGTTAATTGCTGAAAATACTTTTGAGGGACGGTTTCAGAGTGTGTACTGTTGTACATGCTTAACCTTGTCTCAATGTTGTGAAAATAATAAATGCTTAGTCATATACAACTTAAAGATGTTATACTTCGATAAAGTAAATTGGCACCATACATTGTTTAAATACTGACTGCAGATTTCAAGAAATAATTGGCCTTTGATCTGCGGACAGTAATTACAACATGTGTCTAGTGTACTTAGCTTTCTGATTTAAGATATAAAGCACTCTGGTTCTCAAAATGTGAGGTTTCAGTTATGGGACAGAGAATGAATGGACAGAAGTACCAGGACTAATTATGTTGATATGCTTTTTAGTTAGAGGTAATACTTCATGTAAAATATTTTAAATGGGATGAGATTTACTGAGAGAGAGGCTCAGTGCAGGTTAGATGTACAAGCTCTCATATGTGCAGATTTTTTAACCAGAGTCCTCTTGGACAGCTCATTGAATATCTGATATTTTTGCAGAGTCCAGACTCTCTTTCTTTGCAGAGACTGCCTTTTGAAGGCAACATACAGCTTTAAGGCTGTAACCTAATTTCAAATATACTAATTGTCAATAGCACTCTAAACTTAGTTGTTCCCAAGTGTGTGTTAGAATTGCCTTTTTTTCCCTGTTCTTAGTAATATACTTTAAGAGAGGCCCTATGGTAGTATGCTGACCCTGAACAGTAGGACTTGATATAGTCACTAATGTGAGTACTTGTCTTTTTGACATTTTTAGCACGTATTAGCTTAGAAAGATTATCATGTAAGTCAGTGGTCCTTTTAGTTGAGCCATGCATGGCAAGCAGCCCACCTGGCTGCATATCCTTACTCTATATGAAATGCTTTTACATGCTTCCATTTTTGCTACTAGCCAAAATGCAAAGACTGGGATCAGAACTACTTTACTGGTGTTTTGACATTTATTCTGAAGCAAACCAAAGCTGTACTGAATCATAGAATCATAGAATGTTTTGTGTTGAAAGGGACTTTAAAGACCATCTAGTTCACCCTCCATACCACGAGCAAGGACATCTCTCATGTAGCAGGTTATTCAAAGCCCTGTCCAGCCTGGTCTTGAACACTGCAGGGATGGGCATCCACAGCTTCTCTGGGCAACCTGTTCCAGTGTCTAACCATCCTCATAGTGAAGAACCTGTCCACAGTATCTAATCTGTATCTCCTCTCTTTTACTTTAAAGCCATTTCCCCTTTTCTTGTCTTGTCATGCCCTTGAAATAACCTTTTGTTTTCCTTTTGTACGGATGTAGTTCACAAGATGCTGTGAGGTGTAGACTTGTTTGCTTAATACCAACATGTTCCAATACTTATGCAGAAAGTGATTTATATAAGCTGTCACAGAATTAACATTAGTAATGCTTTCTTCTCAGCACTCTGAGAATTAAGTTACTTGGCTTTTGTAAAATGAAGCAAAGTAGAAACTGTATTGAACAGCAATATGATTTATTTTTAGGTAGTGAAAACTGTATGTCAGTAGATAATGGTTTGAGAGTAGATTCCCTCAAAACCATTTTAATGGGTTTATTTATGTTCCTTCCTAGCCAACATTATAACCTTTTAATTTAGTTTTCCTTGAGTTATGTGCATGTTCATTATCAACATGTAGTTCAACCTGTCTTTGTATTCTTTCCAAAAAGAAGAGAGTCATTTATCCTCCTTCATAAGTTCATAGTAATTCAGTTCACTGCCTGGTTTTTCTGGAAGATGTCAAGACAGAAGCAATGGAAGTAATTTAGTACATTTGTCGACATCATATTCTTACAAAATCAAACATTTCAATTTGATGAAAATGAAAAATTTATAAGTAAGGAAGAAAGGTACATCGCTCACCCTGCAAGCTTACTTTTTTACCATATTCTCACTGAAACTATAATTAACCTCTGTGTAACTTCATTGGTGAATTCAGACCTGTTAGTTCATGAACATTGTAACCAAAAGGTTTGCAAGCAGATTCCTCCTTTTTTGGTTTCCTCAGCTTTAGTTTACTCAATTTATTTTGAGACCCTGCATTTCTAAAATGTTTGGAAATCAGTTTGCCAGTCTTAGGTTGATTATGCAGATACAAATTTCAGAATAGCAAATTAATTTCTGGAAACACTGATACTTGAATGTTGTCTCTGGAGAACATCCCTCATCTCTAGAATGAAGTTTATTTCCTGCCATAGGATTTTACTTGCAGAGAGTGCCCTGTCATATTGATACTTTCTTACTTATATTTCTTCTCAGCAGAAGTTTTTTATTGTTATTCCCCAAAGGGATGCTGCAACAAACCTTACTGGTAGCTGGACTTTTTTTTCTTGCTACATGTTTTTCAGATGCTGCTTTCTGAAACACACTTTACCAGTGTGGTAACAGAAGTAGTTGTGCCAAAAAAAAAAAAAAAAGGGACTGTTGTAGAAGGGAAAAGCCTTGCTTTGTTGGTCCTGTTTTTTTGTCATGAATACTCTTAAGGAAAATCTCCAATCAACTTGTGAGTGGGAACAGTGCCCAAATACCAGATGGCTGTGAGTGCAAGAGTACAGAATATCATGTCCATGCATTTAATGTTTTTACTAGGGCAGACTTGTCATGTATCTGAAACTTGTGTACCAGTGACTGAGAGGATATGATACTAAAAGTCATCTTCTAAAGAAGTCTAACTTTAACAAATAATAACATTTTTCTTTTCTGTGTAAAAAATCCTTCCATGAACAAACTTTTTAATTTCTTGCATATGGGTTTATGAGGAATTTTAGATTTCTTTTTAAAGTTTTTATAGGGGAATTTTAAATAAGACCAAAAAGAAGTAAATATATAATTATCTAACAGAAGATTAATTATTACATAAAACATAGCTATTTGTGTCCAAATTGTCATAGAACCAATTAAAGTGGAATTCTTTCATTCACCAGGTAGTGGGAGTCTGGTTGGGTTTTGGTTTTGGGTCATTTTTTCGTGGGGTTTTTTTGGGGAGTGTTTGGGTTGGTTTGGTTGGTTGGTTGGTTTCTCTTGCAAAGCTATTATATATTCGGATCCTATAATGCTTATCTGTATTGTTAGATTACTTCAGAGCAACTTGCTCATATGGATACATTTGCAGAATGTCACCATTGGTTTGCTTCATTAACATCTGTTCTTCTGTTGCCTCTTATACGATAGACTTTTATTATTATAATTTATTTCATTATACGATTGCGTCTGTGGATAAAATCAAGAAGCAATCTCAGAGTAATCTGTTCTAAATACTTGATTTTGAATCACAATTTTCTTAGGCATTTCATATATCCCTATACATCTAACTACCTGAAAAGTATAGCTAGGATGATTAACTGAAATTTATTATCTGATTACTACTGAGGTCAAAGCTACACTATTTGAATAACAGCATTATTGAAAGCATTATTAAATTAATTTTGTTAACATCAGTGTAATAGAAAAAAATAACACTTTACAACATGACTTTTGCTATTCAGCTCTCCTGTATTTTAGAACTTTTTCAGCTTTTTATAAATAAATTTTTAAGTAGATTTATTAATGTTATTCAAAAGATTAGTTACTGAAGGTTGTAAACCTCCATTTGAGGGATTAAAGTCTGGAGAAAACAAACTTTGAATATTTGATTCTCATTTATTCTTTTCAGAAGAGGAGGAAGTGTCAGCTCTTTTCTTGATATTCGGCTTTCCTGATCTTCACTCTTCTTTATGTTGGTGAGAATATCACCTTTTGGGAAAATGGAAATTTTACTGCTTCTTCAGGTCTTGTATTCTTTGCAGACAGTTAAATAGCAATATTGAGACTCCAAATAAGCATGGTTCCTGACAGGAGATTACTTTATTGTGGAAATGAAGCTAATCTGTGGGAGATATTTTTTGAAAGTCCCATCCAAACCACAGACTTTTTATTTTGGATTACAGAAGCATCTGGGTGTAACATTTGACTAGAACTCTTACTTTTTTAGGGTCTTGTTACAGGGACTCAGCAGAGATTGGTTGACTTCAGAAGGGCATGTCCTTAGGCATTATAAAGGTATTGACATCTGAGTAAAGATAGTAAAATCTTGTTCTTATCTAAGTTAAAGTAATTTAAAGAATGCATTATTTCCTTAAGAAGTGTTTTTTTTTTTTTTTTTTTGAAGTTCAATACTGAAAAACATGCATATTTTTTCAATTTTGCAGTAGTGTATGGTACGTTGAGAAGTAGGAGGGATATGATTTCACATACATGGCAGTTCCATTTGGGGCAGGGTAGAGAATCATGGATATCTGACTTCATTTTCAAATGTCTTTCCTTACTCCTGCTTTCAGCATATACATTGTGAAATGATTCCCTTCTCTCCCAAAAGAAAGTGCTTGTTCTTAAAGGGTTTTATTTAGTTCCTCCACAGCAAACATCATGTTCTGCATTTTTACTAACAGAAACAATAACAAGGCTTAAATATATAAATATATGTAAAATCATTACCATCAGATTGCATTATACAATGTGTAGTCCAGACTATAAGAATCGTTTAGCTTTAGCTTCAAATAAAACTTTATAGTTTAGCAAGGTTGGTTTTAATACATTAGCCTTATCTGCTTGTTTACTTGTTTTTATTTTCTCACAAATCTTTGTCCTAGCAGTAATTAAAATATCTCTATTTGAGGTGTTAATGACATTTAGCATTAATAAAACGAACAATGCTTAGTACAACTATTATAGCCTACAGTAATTTGAATAATTGAATACCACTTTGCCTAGAGAAAACCATTTATAGCAGCACTTGCTTTTCCAAAGAAAAGCAGAGTGAAAACTCCAAATGTTATGTTGATAAATGTTTTGTAAAACCTGCTGATCCCATTGCATATGTGTGGATAAGGCATCTAGACACTGACATTCTCTTAATGTTATTTATAGCAGCAGCAAAAAGCAACTGATAAGTGCACTCAAGTGCGCAGAATGTTAAGTGTTTAGGATGGCAGCTTAAAAAGAGATCTACATACTCAGAGGAGAAACAGCCTTTAGGGTATCACAGCAGGAAGAACCCCAGAGAGCAGATGAAAGCAGGTGTAGAAATAACAGAGTAATTCTTCTTTCCATTGAAGATGGGGAGTTCAGTTCAAGGGATTGCAGTTTCAATCTACTAATTTTTCAGTTTCCTTTCTTTGACTTCTGCTGTGATTAGGAAGGATTATAATAAATTATTTAGCTGGGAGAAGATTTAAATTAGGTCATCTGCCATAGCAACCTTGTAGCTATGATTGCAACTTCACAACAAAATACCCAACAAAGGGAAAAAACCCACAAACTGTGATTAGAAACTAGGGGGAATTCCAACCAGACAGAAATCCAGGATGTCTCCCAGTACAACACATTTAAACCTGGGCCATGACACTTTGATGAAAGATTAGTAAAATGTATACAATATATGGAAAAGGAAGATGTTTGTATACTGTATATAGTGATAAACAATGACTACCACATTTATTTTGCTTGATAAAAAACTGAGCTGAATGACAACAAGCTGAGTGGTGCAGTATACACACCTGATGGATGAGGTGCCATCTGGAGATACCTGGACCAGGCTCAATAAGTGACTCTATGTAAACTGAGGTTGGACAAAGTCAAGTGCAAACTCCTGCACCTGGGTTGGAACAGTCCCCAGTTACCAATACTGGCTGGAGAATGAAGAGATTGAGAGAAGCCCTGAAGAAAAGGAATTGAGGGTACTGTTTTTTTCTTTTTTAATTCTCCAGTTTAATCAAGTTCATCATCTGCTGGACATAACCTGACAATGAGTGCACACAGCTCAGAAAGCCAAATGTGTTCTGGGCTGCATCATAAGAAGTGTGGCCAGCAGGTTAAGGGAGGTGATTTTTCCCCTCTGCTCTCATAAAGCCCCAGGTGGAGCACTGTGTTTAGTGCTGGTGTCCTCAGCACTGGAAAAGTATGGAGCTGTTGGAGAGTGTCTGGAGAACAGCCACAGAAATATTCAGAGGGCTAGAGAACCTCTCCTGTGAGGAGAAACTGAGAGAGTTGGGGCTTCTCTCAGCCCCCAGCTTCAGGGGAGGTCTTATAGCAGCCTTCCAATATCCAAAGCAGGCCAACAGGAGATCTGGTGAAGGACTTTTCACAAGGGTGTGTAATAATAGGACAATGGGGAATGGTTTTAAACTGAAAGAGGGTAGATTTAGGTTAGCTATTAGGGAGAAATTCTTTACTGTGAGAGTGGTGAGACACTGGAGGTGGTTGTCCAAAGAAGTCATGGATGCCCAAGTGTTCAAGAACAGGTTGGATTGGGCTTTGAGCAGCCAGTCTAATGGAAGATGCGTCTGCTTACTTCAGGGGGTTGCTCACTAGAAGGGTGTTCAATGGTTCCTTCCAACCCATACGATTCCATGATTATATTATATGATAAAAATAATCTCTTATACTACATCAGGTTTTTTTGACCACTTCATTTAAATTGTGATGTGGCTTAGATGTTCAGGTTTATTTAATCCACTATTTCAACTGCTGTGATGTGCCACACTAAAAAAGCAAATGTATCAGTCCTTAGTATATTCTAGCTGCTGCTTTTGTCTCATGAGATTTCTAACAGGGCTAGTTTGGAGCAATAAAGATAAGAAAACCTTCCAGTACAGTTCTCTTCTAAATACTTAAATGTATTTAAAGTAAACTTAACCTCATTTAAGTGAATTGTTCTGTGTGTACATGCAAATTTTAGCACAGTAATTGAACTAACAGTGTTTATGATAGTGTACCAACAGAAATTCTCCCAGGTATTCCTTTCAAAAATACTCTAAAACCATCATATCCTTTGTCTCACATTGGGTTTATTTTCAAAAATATGGTTTTGGATAATATTACGTTGTTTGTTTTTTTTTATTAAGTTCACAGTTGGCAGGAAACAACACATACTGGTTTCATTATTTTGGTAATGGTCTATTTTCCTTGTAATGAAAAGAAACACTTAAGGCTAAATCTTTTACTTCTTTTTCTTCTGCTAACTAATGATAATGTCATGGGAAAGAACCTGATCTTGTTGCTGCATTAACTTTCCAGTGTTGCTTACGTGCACACATTTGTGATACTGCCTTGTGGCTGTTGTAAAGAAAGAGTGAAGTTACTGGCCAGTGAATCAATGTTTCTTCCAATAGGGTGTTAAAATTACATTTTTAAGGTGGACTGTAATCCCAGCCTATCTTCCCATGTGTGTTTGCTATAATTTTGTTATTGTTGGTATTTCAGAGGTTTCCTACATCATTTTTTTCAACACCAGCAAAATCCCATTTCTGTCTGTTTTCAGCCACACTAACATGCCATAAAATTTGTTGAAAAAGGAATCGCATTTCCTAAGATTTCTGTCAATGCTTCCCTGCATTGTACATTGTAATAGCAAACAGAGAATCATCATCCACACTGCAGTGACCAGGCAACTTAGCAGCAGAAGGCAGCTATAATGTACAGTGAGGCAAGGAACAATTAACTAACAGTTGCCAGGCTTATATCTTACAAGTTCTTATTTTTGTATAATTTGTGTATAATGCAGAAAACAAAGTAAGCTATAAGAACAGGTTAGTAGGATTAGGTTAACAGTTGAACTCAAATTATCTTAAGGGTCTTTTCCAACCTAAATGACTCTGATTCTAACAGGCTGCTACAAATAAAAATAATCTTGTACCAGAGCTTAATAAAATCAGTACAGCTCTGTTGTTAAATTAAGCTCTGTTTACAGAGATGATCAGATTTGAGTTTTCTGTTTAGTGTTTAGTGAGTTTTCTGTTTAGAGAGCAAGGCTGGTCAGTAAAAGCGTTATCTCTGCTTTCCATGTGGCATGTGGCACTACAACTGTTTCTTGGGTGGGTTTTGTTGTTTGTTTCCTATTACTATTATTTTCATGTATTCTTACTGCCAAAACATTGGTGCTGTGCATATGCAGATGGCCTTGATTAATCAGCCCAGTAATGTCTTTACTGCAGGTGTCAGGGCTCTGCCCTTGGGGTATTAGCAGCAAGTCCGCTCTCTCCAGAATTGACTTTGATCATGATCTGTTTGGTTGTAAGTTAAGGTTTAGAAACTGTATGAACAGGGTTTCTGTGATATAAATAGGCTGAAGAGTTACTGCTGAAGGTATGAGAACTACTTACTATTTTTTGTTTACTATTGTCAGTTGAAAGTGTCAGGCCTGACCTAGGCAAAAGCCTTAAAAAGGCAAAGAGTAACAGCTGGCAAATCCACAAAAGAAAAGGGGAATTTGCATTTGAGTTTGTAAAAGAGGAAGGGCAAAATAAAGAAAGAGAAGGAAACCTCTTACTGTTTTTAAAGACAGAGTGGAGGAAAATATATTCCTGCTAATGACTAGAAGCAATTAAAAATGAAATGTAAATGGCTACAGAAATTGCATTATTGCTTAAGATTGCCCAAGAACCTGTGTGAAAGATAAAAATGGGGAGGTGGGGAGAAATAAGAATTATCATAAGGGTAAGGGAAAGGGAAAGACATGTAGCATCAGAAAAGACACGTGAGCTTTAGTGAAGTGATAGAAGTAGAACACAGAACAAAATATTCATACCTACATAAGGAAAGATACAAATTGGTGTAGCCAGAGGTTGGTGGTTTTTTTTAAGATGTAGGGTAGCAGAACATAGCCAGTAAGCAGGCATATAGTTTACATTTGGGAAGTAGAGTGTGGAATACAAACCAGGTTGCTTCCTGCATTCAGGTTGCTTCCGATTGT
This sequence comes from Agapornis canus, assembly GCA_036873685.1. NCBI lineage: Eukaryota > Metazoa > Chordata > Aves > Psittaciformes > Psittacidae > Agapornis > Agapornis canus. The sequence continues at coordinate 9,486 of JBAFWW010025926.1, forward strand.
AGAAAAGGATAGTTCCATGTTACAACTATTTATAGTGTACAATCTGTGGGGTATATATGCATATATATACACGCATTTGTATGCATGTGTATGGAGAGTTGACTGTGAGTCCAAATCTTCTTCAAATATTCATAAAAAAAAAAGTATATGTTTATTTGCCATGAGTGTGTTTCATTCACTTGATTCTCTCTGCTGTGTCTTTTGAGAACAATTCTAGAATAATGAGAGGAAAAAACTCAAGCTATGTAGTTTTAGGTGAAGTTCAGTGAGTTTTTTTGGAGGGACTCATGTGCTACAATGCCAAAAAAAAATACACAGGTGCAGTTTGGAAGACCAAAGAGCTCTTTCCAATCTTACATGTTTCTTCAGTTCCATCATGGGACTCTACAGCCTCTTTTCCAACAAGAAATTGGCAGAACTATAGGCATGACATTTTTACTCTCTCTTCTTTAAGAATGTAAACCAAAATCTGTTAGAATATACATGTGAAATTCCTGTGAGTTAATCATTCTGAGATACATAATCTAGGCCTGATAGTGAATCTCTACAGATAGACAATTACTCGAATGAAAAGTCTATCAACATCTGTGAAATAGCCATATGCTTGTTGGAGCTCTGCTGTGTCAGAACATATCTCCATTAATTTCAGTAGAACTCTTAAGTAAAGCCCTTGTATGCTTGGTTTACTTCTCAACTTATCAATTTTTAGGTCTTCAGTTAGAAAGTTGCACTGTAACAGTTCCTTCTGTTTTGCATGCTAAGGAGAATCAGAAAGGAAGCACAATGGTATTCAATAACTAATTATGACAGCAAAGATAGATTTTGAGACTAGTGGACTGTTTGTGGTTTTATTCTGCCTCCTGGCCCCCTATTACAAGGGATCCAAATAAAGAAATAATTCATACATGTCACATGTGCCATAACTTTCCAATATTATGTTATTTATTGTACTTGGTTTAATGCTGAATATATTGCCTTTTTAGAACTTTGCACTGTCTGCCCTGTCTGCATGAGGTCATGGTCATCTTTTATTTTTGCTGTAGTCTTAACTGTCCTGCCAGTTGTATGCCTTGTACTCTCTCTCCCAACTTCCTCCCCCCTCCCATGCCCCCCAGGTTATTTCTGCTTCTGTTTGTAAAAATTCAGTCGGGACTGATAACCTCTTAATACAGATTTAAAAAAAAAATAAAAAACAAAACAAAACAACAATTTTACAATTATATCATTAAAGCAGAATTCTGTGTGGGTTATTTGGTTATTGTTTGTTTGGGTTTTTTTTCTCCAATGTAGAATGACTTTGAAATCTTGCATATAAAATACCACTTTTTTCTTGTTGAAAGAATTTATAGGGGAATATGTTGTCAGTTTAAGATACTGTTAAGTACTGTCCACAAGAAAATTACCTTTGGTTCTTGTATAGTGTCCTGTGTTCAGCAGTTGCAGTCAGTTTTTCTCCTCCCTAGTAGCTGGTGTTTTGACTGAACTCGGGAACAAGGCTGATAAGGCCGATGCTTTTGGTTGTTGCTGAGCGATGTTTGCCCTGACCAAGGACTTTGTGAGCCTCATG
>JBAFWW010025928.1:0-10594 GCA_036873685.1 Agapornis canus
AAAAAAAAAAAGTAAAAATTAACCACCCCTTTCTTTATTTCACAGGGCTAAGAAATACATGTTTTTTGTAACAAAAATTAATTTCAAATTTCCTATTTTTTTGAAGTTCTTAGGCATGATGCTGCTTCTTTGCTGTTGCTCAAGCAGAACAAAGCTGATGAAGACTATTTCAAGCTTGCTTTGAAATCCCTCCTAGTAGCTAGAGAATGAAAAATGGTCTGCTGCCAAACTGTGGCAAAGGTTTTCCTTTCTTTTCTCTGTAAGTTCACTGCAACATTTGATATTACAAACCATAAAATTTTGCTTGCTACTCCTGAAACATGCCTGGCAATGACCTGTATTACACTTGAATGCTTCTAATAGGTACAACATCATGCAAACAACATTTAATCATCCATGTGGAATTAGACACGAAACATCCCTAGGGCTCAATAATCAGCCCTTTATTACCTATGATCAATGTGTTACCACTGGATATTTATCAGTCATTATACTAATTACAGCAGGGGAAAATGCTTTCACTTTTGGGCATACACTTACATGGGTTGATTGATTCCTCTGCTACCCTTGTAAAAACCTGGAGGTAACTTGGGAGTGCCTTCTGGCATCTGTAACAAATTTCTTGTATTCTTTTATGTAACGAAGTAACATGTTCACTGATATTCCTTTTTTTTCCAAGTTAGAATTTGGTCCTTTTTCTGTTCAAAATAGAAGGTGATCATGTCCTCATTACTCTTCATATTTCTGTTTTTCTGGTTTATTGTACTCAAGCAGATAAACAAAATGATATTTCAAAATGAAGGAAATATTTACTATGTGAGGTCATATGCCCCCAGTTATCAATCATAAATGTCTCTTGTAATTGGATTTATTTCTTATTTTAGCATTTTTTGCTAATTCTCTTGAACTGATAGTTGTTCTGTCTGCCTTCTGATGAGCACTTGCTGTTCTAAGACTAGTTTGTGTTCAGACCACAATACAGTAACAAACTCCCATCATCAGAACCATCATCAGCAATTCTTTGTGAACCCAAGCATAATTTCTCTGGTTAGCCTTCTATGTATTATAGCTGTCTTTGACATAAGCAGACATTCAAGTCTCCTCAAGTCTCCTCAAATGCTTTACAAAAGCATTGAATGAAATTGAAGCATTGAATGCATTGAAGCATTCTGCTTCGTTCCATCCAAATGAGATTGGCCTACCTCCCGTGGCTTCATCAACTCCATGAAACTTCTCTGCAGGTGTCATACTGGTTTCTCAAGGCCCTGACTTTTAATCTGTACCTGCTATTCTCCCATAATCTGATCTGTCAATGTGGGCCTAAATTTCATTTAAGTGTTGATGACAAACAGATTGATATTATAAAATTATCCCTTAATATTCCTTCTGCCACATCCATGCTCTCCACTTGCAAAGCTGATGGCAAGGTTTGGATGTTTAGAAATTTTGTACAACTTAATGCCTCCAAAATATGCATTGCTTCAGAATGAATAGAGACCATTTAAAATCATCATTCTTTCGTACATCTGTCATTGTGGGCTCACTATAAAGAATTCAGTAACAGCAAGGACTGAGACTTGAGCTCTCCCTGTACCAAAACCATGTATATATTTTTATACATCAAAATCTGATGTATAAACATAAGGCCCTAGAGTTCCAAACCAGTATGATGGGTTTGTGTTTTATTTGAATCTGAAACATAAGTGCTTTTGTCTGTTGAGATTGTCTTCCTGAATGGTCACTTAGTTTTGACAAAAAAAAGGGGGTCTACTTTTTCAAAGTAAGGTGAAAAAAATTTCATATTTTAAAAAATGAAACCAGCCAAAAGCTCGGAAAAAATCTATGTTTTTTTTCAATAGGATCAGGAATTCAAGGTACACTGAAGGTTTGCATGAAATTTACACAACCTTCATTTCCAGCCTTCTCTTTCCTAACGTGAAGTAATTCCTAAAAACAATATATGAAAATTAGTTAATCTCTTAGCACTATGCAAAATGATGTCACTTGATCATAAGTGCTCATCTCATGTGTCAGGACAAGAACAGCATGTTCAGATTGTCTGTTATGAATAAATATAGCATGTACTTTTCATGTAACAGGATTTTCACACTCTCACACTCTTACTGAATACATAAAATTCCCCTTATTGATTTCTGGCCAAGACTTTTTTTTTAGTATATTAGGTGATTTCCTCTTTGTTGTTAGCATGGTATTTTCTTTCTTACTTTGAATCACAAGTATTTAAGGGAAATCAGTTTTTTCCTATCAGACCTAAAATGCCTGACTATAACTAAAATTAGGCCAAAATTCTCTAGCTATATGATGCTCTTCATTGCCTGTAATCTCTATAAGTATGTATAGGAAAATGAATTTATTCAAACTTTCCAACCCCAAACTGCTGTAGCAATGTTTTAGAAGCAAATGTTATTATTGTTAAGTACTTGTTTCTTCTTCAGGTCATCTGATTTGTTTTGTTTATTTTCTCAGTGCTTCTCTTTAGGAATAAAGAAAAAAATAGCTAGAAAATAGAGAAAAAAAGTTGTCCCTGGAATAACTATACTGCCTGCAAGTCATTTCTTACATCCCACTGCTAAATGCATTGGTCTTGGTTTTAAAAGAAGAGCTTCCTGTTCAAAGAGAACTCATGGTGGCAAAGTGGCAGCCTGCAGGTGGCCTGGGGACTTACACTGGAAGATCAGCAGATTGATAGAGTTTAAAGCAATACAAAATTTGCCTTTCTTTTCCAGGGGCGATAAGGATGGCAACTGGCTCAGGATTCCATCAGGAAGATTCTCTGGGTTGAATCCACAGCTATAACATGATGCTTGCAACAGATGAAGCAAGTAATGTGGTTATTGACTGAAGCTGGACTCCACAGGAAAGAGAAGTGGAATTAAAAGCTGGGAACTGATTAATCCTATCTGTTTACAGGTGTGGTTCTAAAAGAGATAGTCACCTCCACTTCCAGGATGAACTGCAAGTGTTTTGAAGGTTTACACTTTGGTGGACAGAACTGCCATTGAATAAATGAAAGGTATTTGTCTCACATAGTAGACCTAGACCATAAAGTTTCTATGAAAACTGTAGGAATACTCAGGTTATGCATGGATATGCTTGGAATCTATTAATAACAAGAACCTGTAGCAGCTATGGCACTGCAATAAATATCTTTGCACTAATTTTTGATCATCCACATTCTTAAGTTAGCCATAAGCTGTTCAAAGCTACTTTAGGGTTTAGGCTTGAAAAGATGGCCAGACAGCTAAGAAAGGAACTTTCCTCCATACTCCAAGATGAAAATATTTCACTACATTGGGATCACTCTCTCAGATTAAAATTCTGAGCTGAGAATTTACCAACTTTTAGGGTTCATATTAGCATATTTTTAAAAAATTAAGTATATATATTCATGTATAAGAAGCTTTAATAGCAGAACAATTGTTTTATTCCAAGTACTCCTTGTCAAAAAAAGCCATAGAAATTCATTTTTAGTCAGGGTCAAATAAAATTCAATACCAGGATACCCACATATCTCTAATTTCTGATTCTATTTGCTTAGCTGCTAAAGCTAATGCTTGTTAATTTTATTCATAACATATTGAGCCAATTTCCCTGGCATGCTTTGCTTTGCTTGTTTGTACCTCTTCAGTTATGCACAGCAGGCATGAGCTGAGTTTAGCCAGCTGATTAAGGTGATTGGCATCAATGGAGCACTGTGAAACAGAATGTACCAGTAAATGTGGCCCTTCTTTGAAAAAATCAGTGTCAAGTGTTGAGCTCCCCTCCAACTCTTCAGCAGGCTAAAGGAAAAAAATGTTGTTCTTAATTTTAAAAATAAACAAACTTATATATCTGTTTGTGGAGTTTGGTTTTGGGTTTGTTTTGTTTTGGTTGGTTTTTTTGCTGAGAATATTGAAGTATGTTTATAATTGAATGAAACTTTGGGGAATTTTACATATTTTTTTGTATCTATATCAAATGCAGATGTAAACACATAAATTCATCAAAGTGTGCCCATAGATTTTGCTCTTGTTCCTCACATTTGTAAGCATTCAGATGGTTTGGTATGGAATTAGAGAGGTGCTGTGCATAAAAATCTTGGCTTTGCTTGGGATGATGTGCCAGTACCTGGTTTGCAAATATCCAGAGAATTTTGGGTCAATGGTTTTACACAAAAAGTATGTAGAACTGGATCAAGCATCCAGCAGATTGTACCTGAATAATAAACTGTTTTCTCTGACTTTATGTTTGCTTTTTGCACAAACACTGGTACACTACATATTAGGCCTTCCTAACTCAGGACAGATTGGACAGCAGAAATCGTACACGTAGATGACCTCATTTTGTATAGTAAGGCCTTAGAAACAAACTTGCAAAATACATTCTTGCTGATGTACAAGACTAAAGAAAGAAATGTGGAAACAGCTGGCTCTCTGAATGCTGATCAGCTGCTGCCTCTGGCTTTCCCAGCCTAGCACAGCAGATCATTAGCTGGTTCTAAATGACAACTACAGCTGTTTGGGTTTTTTGTGGACTGTGTATAGAAAAGCTTAATAACCTGCAAGTAGTCCAAGGTCTACACATATTTGTTGTGTAATAGTAAATGAAGACAGTGTCACTTTCGAAAAATTATTAAAGACTTCAGAGCAAAGCTCAGCTATTCCTTACAATACTTTGTCATTCACAATAATTAAACACAAGGCTTTTGTCATAATACTGCTAAACACTCAAAAGATAATATCAGAAACTGAAGACATCATATGAGTTTACATTTACATGGTTGATTCAAGTTAGAGTTTTTTAAAATTAAGTATTTAAAATAAAATAAAATTAAAATTCTAGTCATGTATCTGTAATCTAATTCAGAATTATTAAAGGACTTCAACTGTATTATAAGCTCTTCACTTTGGAAAGGTTAGGGTTTAGATCTAGAGTACACAGTAATTTAAAGTTATTGGAGCACTTCACAAATTGGAATTCTAATTTGGAAGAAAGAAGGAATCCTAAAAATGTGAAGCATACCGATAATTTGAAATTATTTTCTAGTTTGCAGCCCAGAACTCCTACCATTTACAAAGAAAGACACTTATAACAAAAGGTAAAGTGCTGCAATAATTTCAAACCAGTGAGTATGGTGTGGAGCCATCCTAAGGCACTGAAGTGCTACACTTTCTTTTAGGGAAGACCTTCAATCTTAAAAATATCAGCAACTCAAAAAATTTCTTCTCTGCAAAACTGAAGACACACTGAACCCATTTTTTTTCCTGATTTACAGGTTTTCTTATTTGTCTTTATTTTCATTATAGAGAAAGTCAGTTCAGTAGATTAGACTAGTCAGTGACCTTTTTTCTTCCAAGAAAATGTATCTGTGTCTAAATTTCTGCGACATTTATACATATATGTGTAAAAACAGAAGCACTTTTATTTCATTGTTAGGAGACAAAGTACAGTGGTCCTGGTGTCTACTGATAGTACAAAGCATGAGAAACAAGTCTATGCATTTGATTGATACTAAGTGACATGATCATGGATCAAAGATAAATCAGTGGAAACAGGAAGATAAAGTAGTCCAAATACTGTGGTCTAAGATCTGACTTCAGTGGCAAAGTGACAATCTCTGATCCTGCCCTATACCTGCTGTAATTAGTTCTGGGTTAGCCTTGTTTGGAAAACACTGTCTTTCAATCAGCATGATTGTATTTTCTATTTTGTAGGTTATTATCTTGCCATATTAAACAATATCATTCATTACTAATTAATCATGTAACCTCCACTTAACCTTCTTCTGTTCTGTATAGAGCTGTCACTATGCCTCTAGTTTTGGAAACTATATTTGATCTCATCACCTCTAACCTCTTTTTATGCAAAAACCAGTGATCTTACCCACCCTGCCCCTGACTAGTTTCTGCAACACAGATTCCTTGATGATTTTTAAGCATCAGTTTCAGTCCTCACTTTGCTCTGAACGTTTCTTTCACAGGTTTTTTTTATGCTCTACCATGTGACACTGGTTATAGTTTTCAGATTTTTGGTTGGTTTTGTTTTGCTTTGTTTTGGTTTGTTTGGGTTTTGTTTTTGTTTCTGTTTTTGTTTTTTTTTTCATTCCACAGTGTGTGATCTTTGTGTAGCTCAGTATTATTGATCCTTCCTGAGGGTCTCAAGAAGGTCAATACCTACAGTTTCTTCATTGCTTTTGAGCCTCACATTACTGTTCTTTCATCAGTTTTCTTTGCCCCATCAATTATGAAAATTTTGAAAACTCTCCTCTTTTCTGTCATACCTGCATGCATAATTTTGAATAACACACTCATACAGATCACACTGACTTTGCACCTCTTTCAATTAAGTTTCTTTTCCCTTTACAGATGATCAGAGAAAGACTTGGGAAAAGTAATAAGGCCAAAATACTCAAAGTGGGCCATAGACAAAATTAACCTGAAGAAATTGATCACTAGTAGATCACTGAAGTAGACTTAGCTTGTAACTAATTAAATAAGTTGCTATTGAAATGCAGTGACAGCTTAAGCCAAACTGGTTATCAAAATGTCACTGAAGTCTCTAAAAATGAGGGAAAATAATACACAGTTGCATAAGAGTGTATCTCTAAAGAATTCTGAAAGTGAGGTCTACATTATTTTAATTTCAGAGGTGGTAAAGCTTTTGTACAGAAAGAGAAGAGATTTTCCCAGGATCATTCAGTATTGCTGGGAATATAAAGTGTTTCCCTAGTCAATTGACCTCTTTGCTCAGCAGCTTTGCTTCCAGTTTCCCCCTCTCTCATTGTAATCTATCAATATCACCAGCAAAACTACTGGCTTCAGAGAAAGCAGACAGAAAAAACATGCAGTGAAAATTTATTCACTGCATTCAACAATGAATACCTGAGATACTCAGAAAGGCTCAAGGGAAAGACCAAAACCAGAATGGTAATACTGACCTGATTTTCATTATGCGGGGAGAAACAGAATGAGAAAAGGACAGGAGTATATTAATGAAGGATTTGATAGGCATAATAATCTACTGATTTTTGTACTTTTGAGAAACACTATAATTTACTAACAAAGTTACATTTAAAAAAAAAAAACAAAACAAAAAAAACAAACAACCCCCCCCAACATTAAATTTCCCTTATTATGTGTGTTATATTTTCCAAAAGGCAAAGGCTTCAGGATCAGGGCAAAATTCATAACCATATTTTGGTTTTCTTCTTTTTCCTAATTCCAGTTTCTAACTACAATGGCTAACTGAAAATTTCTTTTTCCCTCTCTCTTACACTTATTAGATTAAGATTTCTTTTTCAGATCTCCCCTTCTACATATCTCATGTCAGAGTTGGTACTGAAACTTTCACTTTTATTCCACCAGTGTCTCTTTATTTACTTTGAGTTACTTTCATTTCAAAGTTATGTGTCCTCTGTCTATGACCTTTTGTATGACCTATACTAAGAAGGAAAGTCTATGTCATTATATTTGGAGCACCTCTTGAATATGATGTTAGTGTTTTAGAAAGAAAAATAGTCCTGCTTCCAAAATCTTACAGTATAAGAGAATAAATATTGCCTTTCTGGTTCAACAACTTAAAGTAATTCAATTGACAGTTTTAGATTTGCTTACAACATGTTAATTTAGGTGTCTAGCTAGCAGAGTCTATTTTTCCACAAAGATCTCAGCCTTTCTTTGAATATTTTTTCCTAACTGCTTCCTGCTTAATTACAGTATAAGACAACTTTCACACAGAGACAGGTTCTCAGTCTTGCCGCTAGCACATCAGCAAACATTACAATGCATCTTGTCAGTGTTATGCTTGGTGAATTCCATGCTGTGTTTGGAGTAAGTCCAGCCTATTGTCTTACTCTGAGTCTGTACCAACTCACCCACTCCCTCTGTTCTTTTCCTCCTGTATGTCTGCCACAATGAGTTGTGCTTTTATTTCTACTGACCTAAATATTGATGACTCACCTTTTCCTCCTGAGTAGTTTCTGCTCAACTCCCACATAAAAAACCCCTTAGTTTCTTTATAAGGCATGTTATTTATGTGTGTTTAAGATGATTAATATCTTTTTAAGAAGACCAACACATACATTACAAGTCTTGTACTAATACAATAGAAGTAGTGAAAAATGTAAGTACAGTTCTGTCAAAGTTAGAGTATAACTTTAGTTAATTTTAGAAGTAAATGGTCTAATCCCTCGGAAGTCAGTGACAGACATATTTGTACACCAGAACCAGATCTCTGTCGACCTCTGTAACCTCTACAAGAAGTTAGGTACTTAGAACTTCACAAATTCCAGTTCTGTAGGATTCTGAATGACCTAAAACTTGTATTTCACACTGCCATTTAAATTCATTTGGAGTCTAATTTGAAGATTTACAGACACTGGTTACCACTTCTTTTGTGTTGCACATTTGAAATTAGTCTAGTATTTCCAGGTGACCTAAACATAATTCTGAGGGAAGAAGCTAAGAATAATTTTATTTCCCTCATTTTTAATGCAGATATACCATCTCGATTTTCAGGAGCTCTAGAACTTAACCTCTAAAGTGCAAGCACAAATTCTGCCTACCTCAAAGTTATAAACTGAACTTAAAAATGATTGAATTCTAACACAAGGCCACTGGAGATCTGAGCAAATTTCCACAGCAGTCAGCAGTAATCTTTACATTCATGTTTGTAAATATCCATTTACACACACTGGTGGAATGAAACCTTGTGCTGAAGTAAGCACAGTTCAGTACTCATGAGAGCTAAAAGATGTTCTTTTTTTTTTTTTGTGTGTGCATTAGTTATATATTTAATAAAAATCTAGTTAGCTATTTTGTTCAAAGGTGATCCAACTTCATTTTAAGCATCTAACTTACTTAGAGAAGTACATAGCACATACATAGCACATACCCCATTGAGCCATGACACCATTGCAGAGTTCTATCTACATAGTTCATTTTTGTATCTTATTACCATTTTGCTATTCAAATGAGCATTTTTAATAATTAAAAATCCAATATACCAAATTCTACAAAAATTAATTTGCCTGTTGAGTTGGGAAAGGTTTTATACTTCCAGATATTTTGTGTCAGAGAAGTAGCTAATGAATCCTTCTGATCTATGTATGAAGCACTCAGATAACTGTGAAAAGGTTGAATCAGATGTCAGACAGATCAGTGGTTTAGAGGTGATGGAGTCACTGGACAAGCTCAGTGCTAGCAGCAGAAAAGAAATAGTCACAGGAAACTGAGTGATCATGGGTAAATCCAAGTTATTTCAAAGAAATATAGGACGTGTTATTGCTAAGGACAGATTCTTTAGAATTACTTCTATACAGTTTCTCTCCAATGTATACTAGTTTCCTACTACATAAGCACAGTGATTTATACAAACAGGGTTGTGACCAAGAAACAGAAATAGGTGATCAAAATGAAAATATAGTGAACTTAGAGTATTTGGAAAACATTAAAATGTTCACATGCAGTTCTTCACTTTTTTCATATTGTTCCCTCTATTTTTGTATTAACTATGCTGAGGTTTTTTTGGATCATCTCCAGCTTGAACATATTTTTCCATTAGTGATTTAACCAAAATTACACCTAGTAAAGTAAAAAGACTGTTGTACAAACACTCAATTAACTTCAAGTAGACTTTTCTCATGTGGCTATTACTGCACTATCTGCACAGTTTTGTCAAACAAGCCGTAAGGTAGGTTGAAATTAATGATGCTTGGAAATATACATTTAGATGAGTATGAACATTTTTTTCTTTCTTTTCATGTTGTAATCAGTGAAAATATCCAGAAACTATTTGCAAATGCAGGTTGAATTTACTGAGTAGATCTGTCTGGAAAAAGGATTTTGGGGAAAATTCACCAAAATGGTAGTCAAAGAGATACAGTCTTTTTTTCTATCCCCTGGGTTAAAGTACTGCCATAGGATACAGAATGCCTTGAATCCCATCTGTATGTATTTTGGGAGGAATATGAATTCATTTGCCCTACTTCCTGAAGAGTGCCTTACTCTTCTGGAAGAGAATTACATACCAAACCCTCTTAGCCCCTCAAGCAGAAGAAAAATACATTAGCAGTCAGTGAGACAGATAACTAGAACATATCACAGACACTTTTACATACGAGTTAGGAGGGAGGTAATTTCCCATGTTAGAGGGGGAAGGCTCATAGTCTATTCTTGCGTTTATCTTTAATCATAGATCTGAAACAGAGCTGTACCAATGCTGACACAGAGATTGTCTTCCCACTTCCATTCCATTAATTCAGTTCAGTAAGAGCTGTTTATATTTTGAAACACATCTTTTTGCCTTCTCCATTTATAGAACTAGCTCTTCTCCCTTCTCCAGCCTCAAATCATGGTCCTAATTCAATTCACCATTGTGTAATTGAGATGTAGAATTTTTGGGAAGCAGATTGCTGGCTTTTATGAGACTACCCACAAAGTGTGATTATTTTAAATAGAAAGGCACTTGTCACTTAGCAGCAGCACACATTCCTGCATTCCTTCATGGTACTCCACGTTAGAACAGTTTACAGACTTCAGGTTTTTTTTTTTGTTGGTTTTTTTTTTTTTTTTTTTTTTTTTTTTTTTTTTTTTTT
>JBAFWW010025930.1:0-11164 GCA_036873685.1 Agapornis canus
GCCCAAGGTCTTCATTCTCACAGTGCCTGCATCTGACTTCCAAGACAAATACCACCAGCGAAGGGCCCACACAGCACACGCTGTAATTCCACAACGGGACTCAGTACTTAGAGGACACCCACTGGTGGGAACCACAAACTGTAGAGCGGGGAAACCCAGTAGGAATTGGCTGTGTCCCTTTACTGCTGCTTTCCAGGCTTTATCAACATCTTGGTGTAAGAAATGCAGATTTGGTACTAGTTGAACAAGAATTTTACCTGAAAGGTACCTTCTCCCAGCTCCTGCTTGTCTCTCAGCATCATCGAATCATAGAATCAATGAGGCTGGAAAAGACATTCAAGTCCAACCATTCACCAGCACTGCCAAGGCTACCACTAACCCATGGCACTGAGGGCGTTACCTACACAGGTCTTGAACACTTCCAGGGATGGTGACTGCAGCACTGCCCTGGGCAGCCTCTTCCAACGCCTCAACACCCTTTGGGGAAGAAATTGTTCCTAATATTGATAATATTGATTAATAGAAATTGTTCCTAATATCCAGTACCTCCTCTGATGCAGCTTGAGGACATTTCCTCTTGTCCTGTCAATCCACCTCTGCAGCCATCCATCACAGGACTGCTTTGTACATGCCAAAGCAAGATGGGATGCAAGCTACCCATGGCTGGCATATCCCAGAAGTGGCTTGAAGCTCAGTTCCCATTGGCATCATATGCTCAGATGTCATTTTCAAGCAGCCTTTGCTCAGACTGGATTCAGGCAACCTGAAAAACACCGTTTCTCCAGTGATCCCATTCACATCTTACTAGGAGGGGACCTGTGCCATCTAGTGTTCATCGCTAAACCCGCCCCTGGCACGCACTTCCAAACACACCACAGCTGCAGCAGCAGAAAAGGCTTTTTGTAATCAATAGAATGGAAAAGAGAATCGAAGATTCTGTGATTACTGGCTTTGAAGTGTTCAAGGCCAAGATGGACAGGGCTTGGAGCAACCTAATCTTCTGGTGTCCCTGCCTGTGGCAGGGGGTTGGAACTGGGTGAGCTTTAAGGTCCCTTCCAATCCAAACCAGTCAGAGCTACATGCCTCCTGTTAAAGTACATCTATCAGTACCACCACAGCAAATTTTTCTCATCGGGTAACTCTCAGCACCCAAACAACCTTTAGTCAAAATGGAAACACATAACCTGTTAAGACAAAAATAGTTTTAACACTTATTTCTAGACTGTCATTACCACTTCATGCAAGATGGGAAACACAATGAACATGCAGCTGAGATACTGCCACTTGTCAAAACAAGGTCATATGAAAACCTTCATTTTATCATTGCTCCTTTAGGAAGCATTAACAAAGCCTGAAGCACTGGACTTTTATTTTTGGATTAATGTTTTTCTTTCTGTTCATTACACCCACAAAGACCATCAGAAAATGGGTGACGTGAGTGACTGAAATGTTTCAAGAGACCAGGAAACGACGTCCTCTACAAAATATTAACATGTGATCACAGACAGACACAGAACCAATAGAAGCAACCGGCTTGGAAAAGATCTTCAAGATCATCCAGTCCAACCTGCCCCAGCACTGCCAAGGCCACCACTAACCCATGGCACTAAGGGCCTCATCTACACAGTTTATGAACACTTCCAGGGATGGCAATTCCACCACTGCCCTGGGCAGCCTGTTCCAGTGCCTGACTGCCCTATTTAATGCATTTTATTTGACAGGACAGAAGTGGTGACAACAGTCAAATTCCAAAGTTAAAACTACTTCCAGGAAATCTGAAACTAAAGCAGCACTTATAAAATGTCATCCCACAAACATTGAGGCTATATGGTACCACTGACTGAGTACTTCATGCCAACTTAGCTGGAAGGTGGACTGAATACACAAGATGATAAGCAACAGTGACATGAATGTTAACACCATGTCACAACAGAGGTACCTCAGCACAATGTGTCAAACTGAGGCATGTCTCCTTGGGAAAATAGAGTGTTATAATTTCATATGAATATATAATTTGAGATATCTCTGCATATATTTATACACACTGGCATACACACAAATTGCTTCTACATGCATGCACACTGCTGAGTAAATACACCATATCTGCAAGCACAACATATGCTCTCAATCAAGCACTTCAAACAGCCCAGAGGGACATGACCATCACTGGGAATTCGATGAAGTCACACGCTTTTCTTTCAGCATCCCTTTGAAAACACAGACCATGGGCATGTTATGTAAGGAATTCAACTCCATCTAGAAAACTTGCTTTTGCCATCAACATTGCAGCTTTCAGCAGAAGGTGTCAGACAGACTTCTTCCATGGGCTGGTGGTGGGGTGCTCCGCCAGCCTGGGTACCAGTGGGCTCCTAGCCTCCCGGCCACACCTACCCCCCATCAGGGCTCTGTCACAGCTCTTCTTCTTTCTGTGTCCCCTCCAGCTCTCAATATTCTTCTCTCTAAACTTCTGACTCTACAATTGCCAGGATTAGATTTAAAGGATATTTAACAGGCTTTTTGTTAAAAGTGTGGCTATCACTTGTTTTTATAGTTTAATCCATCAACAGATCCTTGTTTCTGCCTTCTCATTTTATAGTGAGCTTCTTTCAGGGGTAAAGAGACCACAGCAGCAATGAGTTTTGTGAGAACATTCCAAAACAGCATTAGAAGGGGGAAAAAAACAAAAAAAATAATCAAAGCACCCCTGTGTTTCTTTATGCATGTTTCATTAGCACCAGTTCTCTGAAGCTCACAAAGCTTTCCACATGAAAACAAAAGATTTTCTTACTGAAATCGTTATCAGAGCTTATTTTTCAGTCTGGGAAATGGGAACATACATGACTAAGCAACTCACTGTCCCATAGAGCTCACTTTAAAGTATGTACTATGGGACTACCCCCAGCTGGGGTCTTTTTTTCTGAGCTGCAGCCTGGAAGCTAAATTAGCAAAGGATATTTAAACTTTAAAGATGGTTCTAGGTGACTTATGCAGACTTATGAAAGGGTCTAATGGAGTTAAGATACCTTATTTCCCCTGGCATTCAACATTTTTTTAGGCACTCCTCTCCTTATTAAATGCCACAATTTAGTTTATCCTTCCATTGTAATTTCTTCTGAATACCAAGCAAAACACTTCCTTTCAGTAATTCCGCTAACTCTGTTGTCTCAAATATGTTGCATGTATCCATTAAAAAGAAAAAGAAGTATGCAAGCAGTTTTGTCATACAATTCCCTATTCATATAAGATATGGCTTGGCCATTTTCAGGTACCTTATCCTTAAGCAGAAATAAATAGAAAAGATTGGGGCAAAAAACCTAAACAGTTTGTTCCCCTCTAAAATGGCAATCCCTGTGAAAACAGGAAGTAACAGACACCCCAGTTTATTTTTACAAAGCAATAAAGACTCTGAGCTCCGCTCCTCATTGAACTGGCTGCTACAGACTGTTAGCTAAATATAAATCCATCATCATCTTCTGCATCCATGCTGCAGCCTTTTCCCACAACCTTTGGGAAATGCACCTTTTTCCCCAACCCTTAAACATAGAAACCAGATTTCTACAAGGCAGCTGCAAGCTGTTTACGCTTGGTTAAAATCTTGTCGTCCTTGAGAAGGCAGAAAACACAAGGATTGCCATATCTGATCAGCTCAATGATCCATCTCACCCCCTATCCCACCTCCAGCCCTTGCCAGTACCTGAAGGGAGCATAATGAAGCTGTCTTTAAAATGGGGCTTGTTATCACTGTACTGCGTGCCCAATACACGCAGTGTATTAGGAAGGAAGCAAACAGGTTCTTCATCTTATTCAGATTAGAGACAGCAGAAGATACAGCCATTATTTAGGAGCTGCGGAATTGAATGAGTTAAGAAACTGGTTGGCAAAAAATGTGACTGAATGAAGGAGTGCAGGTCCTTGGCTGTACTGAGATCAACTGAGCTACGAACTGTCAAAACTTGGAAGCTTCAAATGTGATTCTTCTTGATTAGTTTTTAAACACAGACAACCATCTAATAAAGTAATGATATTTTCGGGTAAGTTCTTGAGTAAATGGTCAACTCTGATTGATTTACTCTTAGCATCAGGAAGGTCAAGAAAATAGTTTAGAAGCAGACAGAAACCTGTAGGGACGAGTTCATGTAAGAAGGCTGCAGCAGCATGCTAAGATCTCTTCTTTATAGAACAATGTTCTCAAATTACACCAATGCTCTTTACTGAACACCCATTTTGCAACACAAGTAGGGCATCAGGTAGACATGTTCAGATTTCATGCATGGCTTCACTATGAAGATTAAGTCGTTACTCTGTGAGAATAGTTTTAAAAGAAAACATAGCAAAAATATGCACATATTTAAAAGCTTTTTATACTCTGACATGTGGCATGGATGTAAGCTTCCAGAAAGGAAGAATTTGCCCAGAGCATGCATTTCTTGAGACACAGAAGAAAATACTAAATAACCCAAAGATTAAATAATTCCAAGAGCCCCAAAATCTTCCTAACTCTCCCTTGAATCAGCCTTAAGGCTGCAACATACATGTGTTAAACAAGGCCAAAGCAGCATGAGAAGCTGAAACCCTGACCCTGCCTTTCCTCTTCTCTAGTCTCAGTTCCCATGAAAAGGTAAAGAAAGGGAAGAGCTGGAGAGTCCTCCTGCCCACCTCTAGCTGCTGAATGGGCTTTAGACCCTTGACAGAGATGAAATATGGACAGAGAACAAGGTATTGCACCTCAGGCCTCTCCTATCAGCATGACAAGATGTAAATACGGCTGAAACCTATCCACTCAGTAATCTTTATTAAAACTTAAATATTGAAAATAACATTTATTTATATATAAACCCACTGCATATAAATACAAATATAGTGATGAAAGCTGGTGAAGATATTTTCAGAAGGGATACTACAATGAACAGTGATTGTTTCCATGAGCAATCTCTGTGTTTCTCTCTATACAACAGAATGACAGAATCAACCAGGTTGGAGAACACCCTCAAGATCATTCAGTCCAATCACTCTCCAGCACTGCCAAGGCCACCACTAACCCATGGCACTGAGGGCCTTGTCTACATGGTTTGTGAACACTTCCAGGGACAGTGATTCCACCACTGCCCTGGGCAACCTGTTCCAATGCCTCATTGCCCTCTCTGAAGAAATTATTCCTAATATCCAGTCTAAACCTCCCCTGTTACAGCTTGAGGCTGTTTCCTCTTGTTCTATCACTTGTAACTTGGGAGAAGAGACTGACCCCCATCTCACTACAACCTCCTTTCAGGTATTTATAGAGAGCAGTAAGGTCTTCCCCGAGCCTTCTCCAGACTGAACACCCCCAGGTCCCTCGGCTGTTCCTCATCACATTTGTGCTTCAGACCCTTCTCTCGATCTGCTCTAACACCTCAGTGTCTTTCCTTTAGTGAGGGACCCAGAACTGAACACAGGATTTGATGTACAACCTCACCAGTGCCCAGCACAGGGGAACAATCACTGCCCTGATCCTGCCGACCACACTATTACTGATACAGGCCAGGATGCTGTTGGCTTTCTTGGCTGCTTGGGCACAAGCTGCCTCATGTTCAGCAGCCATCAGTCTGCACCCCAGGTCCTTTACTGCTAAGCAGCTTTCCAGCCACTCTGCCCCGAGCCTGTAGCGTTGGATGAGGTTGTTGCAGCCCAAATGCAGGACGCAGCACTTTGCCTTGTTGAACCTCATACCATTATGCTATGGTTGTTCCTACAAATTCCAGAATATTTCCAGGGCTGAAACAAGTTACGCTTCTGTCCGTGGCTTCTGCAGGATTTCAGTTCTCTGGACCAAAGGGCAAGTGCATATGTTAAAAATTGCTGTGACTGGTGTTTTGTGGTGGTGTTTTACTAGACCTTAACACTGAAGATGCTTTAAGTCATTTGTCTGAATAGGGTAGGAAGTGAATACAGGAATGTTAGTGAATTTTAGGTTGCTTGCATATGGCCCTGAGTTACTGCTATTGCATGTGGTGATTGCCTCAAAGATTACAAACTGTCTGGGTAGAGATGGTTTCTATAAGCTATTCTTTTTCCGAACTTTAATCATCCATGTAGAATTGGGCAGAACATTGTAGCCACTTGTGAAGATGGCAGAAAAACTGTGTCCTGAATACCAAAAGTTGCTGATATCAAGTGTCGGGCAATAAGAAAATGCAGGTAGGGGGTCTGCCTTTGTTTTGCATGGAGAAAAAGCCGCAAGACTGAATCTGCGAAGCTTACAAATGCCAATGCTACTTAAAGAATGATCCCATATGGGCAGGGGAAAGAGTTTGTTTTGGTTTTGCTTTTTTCACCCCATCCAGTCCTTTCTCCACTTGGGCTGCACATCATTAAACATACCCAAAGTCATTAAACCAAATGGATGCTCTAGTGCAGTTGCTGGGACAACGTTCTGCTTTTTTCTTCTGTTCGACTAGTAGTCATCTCAGCATCTAAAGTAGCCAAGCTGCTTGTGAAAAGGGCAACCTACAGAAAAGGTGCCACCTCGGCCTCCAGGCTTTCATGTGGGCCCTAATCCAGAAAAGTTCTTTAAATGCGTGACTGCGTATCTTCTGTTCAGACAAAATTAAATCTCATGCTTAAAATGCTTTATTAATTCAATGCTTAGGCTTTATTTAGAGAAGAAACTTTATTATAGTGAAACTCTTCAGATTGGCAAAAAAGATTAATTTTAAAGTAGGATATGTGGAGTGTTTTACTTGGTATCTTTCTCCTGGGTAAGCTGTGTAAACAATCCAGGAAATATCTCTATGTCTGAATATACTTAAGTCAGTAAGAACAAGGCAGCCTTATGATTTTACAGCAGTTGGCTATCTGTTAAATACCAGTGTGGAGAGGGGGTGGGTGCTAACTTCCACTTGCGTTATCTTTTTTATTTAAGTTTACTTTAAATGATCTGAGTTCTGTTTGTTGAATAATAGACACAGCTGCATGAAAATACTGAATCAGTAATTCTCAGACATTTATGCCAAAAGCTTCTCCATGAGAATCTGCACTGTGTTTGTTTTCTTTATAAACACTACAGTTCCATATGGCTGCATGTTGCATTTGCAGACAAAAGCCCTGTGCTCTGTTGGTAATAGTAACTTTCCAAAACTAACACAAATTTAGCTGGGAATAAAGGCAAAAGCATTCAAAAGACATCTCAAAACTAGAAACGGTCTAAATCTGTGCTGGTTTATTTGTCTGAAACTGAGTGTTACTTTAAATATTGGTACGGGTATGTAGGATGTCAACTAGTATTACTTGATTTATAATCTACTCAGTGATTGAATTGAGATGCAATGCAGTGGCAGTCCAAACCTTTCCTGTTCTGTGAATTGCAAGGTAAACTCAAGTTTACCTTGAAATGTAAAGAAAAATGAAAACTTTCAATTGAGCTTCAGAAGATCTTTAGCATGAAAACAGTATTTCCATTGTGCTGCCTCTGCTTTTGGAGCAAGCAATACTAAAGAAAACCAGCTGTGACTGGGACTTGCTGGAAGTATGTGTTTTCAGAGGTGGCAAAAACACCAGATGGGAGCTAAGTACATCAGTTCCATGCTCCATGCATGACCCCAGTAAAGAATAAAATACCTGCCAGAAGCTGCTTACAAATATGGTTAGCCATGGTTTAGGAGCAAGGGGCTTAGAAACATGCATTTGCTCTTCTAGTGTCTGACTGATAGGAAAGACATAAGATTTGCAGTTCCTAAGGTGTGTTACTGTACAAAAAGCTATCTTGTAACTTCAGTGCATTTGTCTTAAATGCACAAAGAAATCTGTAATAGGTAAGCTAACTTAGCTGAAGAAAGCACAGGTTGTACCTGCATCCTGGAAGAAAGGAAGGTTGGGCTTTTCTTTTGCAGGTAACTTCTAATTAGGTGATTTTGGGTCACATCTTAGGCCTGTACTGGGTCCTGTGCAAGTAATTGTAACTGCTGTGCCTTCTATGTTATTTTATGCCTTGCCATAAAACTGGACAGCATTTGTCCTTGCTTCTAGGAGTTTCTTTACAGAAACTATCTTTGATTTTCTGTATGGAATGTGATCTGTGCCCTCTGTTTCCTCATTTAAATCCATTTACCATATCAGTCGTTGAGCTGCATCATTATTTTTGATGGGTAAGACTTGCCAACAGTTCACTAGTTGTCTTGCTGGGGAGAAGAGACACCTTGACACTATATCATGTAGCTCTCCATTGTTTTGGTTGTGACATTTTGTTCCTTTTGGACTTACCTTGAAATAATGGTATGAAAGAAAAAGGATGATGCAGTAAACCCAAACCACTTTCTTGAAGGAATCATAAGTGGAAGTACAAATATTCCTAAAAGACTAAGGCTCTATAAGACTTTTTCCAGAAGTTTTCATTTGAAGGAGATAAACCCGGAGTTCTACAATACCTGAACCTGTGCACAGTAGCTACACATGAGGGTAACTGGATGCCAGGATTTAGATTTTGGATATAAATAACATGATAATGTTAGAAATTAGTATCAGGAGACCAGGATGTCACAATACGTGTTGTCCCCAGGTTAGATTACAGTAACATGAATGCTTTTGCTTTATAATTAATTGCACCAAAATAGTATTTGAGTTATGCTCAGTGCCTGCACTGTCAAACTCAGAATGTGTTTTGGGTTTGGACAGTCTGGTATGATGACGGTTCAAATCCTGTAGCCTTTACATGTGTGAAAACAAAGTGAAAAGAGGTTATAGTATAGAAAGTAGTTAAATTTGCATTAAGTATGAATAAAGACCAGATTTTTTGTTTTCTTTTTCACTCTTCATCTCATGTTGTAATGGCAATTTTAAAAAATGGTTCTGAACTGTGTGTGTGAAAATACTGATTGAAACAGCAAGTACAAACTGCGCTCTGTATACACAGCATGGCCAAGTAATCTCAGGGCTCTGAAATTTCTTTATGCTTTTAAGTTTGAAGCCTGGAACACTGCTTCACTGCTTTGTGCCACCTGTAAAATCAGTTTTTCAGGAGAGTGAGGTGGATGCCAGTGGGTTGCTCTTGAGTATATCCAATAAAATATTAACCGCTGTGCAAAAGGAATGCCATTTTATATTGCAACATGAGTGGCAAAACGTAAGGTATTAACTCAGACATACTGAGTTGCTGACTTGCAAGTTTACAGACTCGCTGGCACCTAATTTTACTCTATTGAGGAAAAAAACCCAGTTGCTTCATCTAGTCTGCATCTCTGTTAGCTGTTCAGTTATACTGATTGGTGGTTCTTCTTTTCTCATTTATTCAGGATATACGACTCGAATCCTGAACAACCAAACATATTCCAGGTGGAGCAGCTGGAACGTCTCAAGAAAGAATTACCGGAGTTGAAAAGCTGTGTGTGTCCCACAGTCAGCCACTTTAAATCCATATCTCCATGTAAATGTCATCATAGTTGCCTGGAAGAGAACTCTGTAGATAACTTAAAGAGTGTTCAGATGCAAAAGGAGTGATTCTAGGTAGAATGCTGGTGTGTATCGATTTAACTTTCACCATTGGAACAGTGCTGTCTATGCCTTCAGGTTTGTTTGGTTTATTTTTAAGTCCCCAAATAGCAATAACTATGTTTGCCCTTCCTGACATACTTTAATTACAGTTTCAACCAATGTTACAATATTCAGCCAGTTACAGTCATCATTTGAGTTTACAGATAGTTTTAACTTTTCCTATGATC
Organism: Agapornis canus; assembly: GCA_036873685.1. Classification (NCBI taxonomy): domain Eukaryota; kingdom Metazoa; phylum Chordata; class Aves; order Psittaciformes; family Psittacidae; genus Agapornis; species Agapornis canus. The sequence continues at coordinate 9,690 of JBAFWW010025930.1, forward strand.
AAGTCTCACATCTTGAAAAAGAAGTAGTAACACTAAGTGTGTTTTTTAAAAAATAAAAAAGTCTGAGGAGTGAAAGTTTAGAAACAAAATTGTAGGAAAACTTACAATGATCTGATATTGAGTATGCTGAAAAATTGTTTTGACTTTGATTTTATTTCAGTGTGACAGCTTGTCAGCCTCTGCCTGACAACAGGAAATTGAGACAGTGATTGTAACCTACATCTAATTAGATCTGGCCGGAATAATTTGGTACCTCATGTATACGAATTTGCACTGACAGATCCACCTGTACAAAGCTTTGTGCCACTGGAAAATATCTGGGTATTTTTAAGTAAACTGCAGTGTGTATTAACTCATTTTTCTCCCACTTCATTTAGGACATTCAGGCTGCTGCTGTTGTTTTCTCCGTTGCCAATTCAGTGGTACAGTGTCTGTATATAGCAGTCAGGGGTGAACCACAAGTACGATTTTCCTTTCATTAATCTCACACAGGCCTGCTAAACTTCAGAAGTGTTGCTAATAATTTGAACAGAGTAAGAGAACCATCTTCAGTGGTTGAGAATCTTATTTTGCACAATAACCTTAATAGACAGAGCATAAACCATGCACAAACTCTGCAAATTGCATGCTTTAGTTATTAAGCATGAAATGTAGGTGTTTGCTGAGGTCCTTGCATCTTTACGGTGCTAGTTATGTGTGAAGGGTGCAAGGACCAACTCAGCTACTTCTCTGCCTAAAACCACAGGCCTTTCATTTACAAACATTTGAAGAAAAGGCTTTACCACACAAGGTTTGTCTTATTTACATAATGCAAGCTACTGGCTTTTGTATTTTGCGAGATTATTTTTGGTTTGGTTTTGTTATATTTTTTTTTTCCTCAGAGCAAAAATCACAAGTGTACTGAATTCAGATAATCTGTATTCTGTTGGCTGGTATCTATCCTCTGTAATTTATTACAAAGTCATAGTTTAGAGTTCTTAATAGGTAGGCATGCATGTCCTTTTTCCTCCTGAAGTTGCAGGTCATGCCAACACAACAGCTGTAACTTTCTACTGAAGTGTTAATGTATAATAAGAATGAAAAATATTTATTTTTTTTCTCTTGTAAATTGACAATGAAAACCATAGTCTGTACTATATTCTTTATATATAGGCATTGCTACATAGAACCGACTGTACAAAGAGTAAAGCCATTGCAAATAAGTGCTTGAGCCTGCACTGCTGAGCAGTTTGAAACAGCTTGTTTCGACTTGCCTTGTGCATTTTAGTATTTGAAGTTCTTTTGTCCTGCACAAACAGCACAATAATGATTAGGATCCTGGAACCTGTCTTTTATTTAAAAAAAAAAATAAACAACACACACAAAACTTGGCAATGTGTGAGCTGTGGTTTTTGGGATTGATTCGGAGGAAACTCCAGGCACAAACTTGCCAACAAAGTTTTCAAGCTGACAAGCAGGTATTCTTTATTGTGGCA